>ML439733.1:0-65493 GCA_005239525.1 Nicotiana knightiana | reverse complement strand
ATGAAGTATCCGAGAAGTAAATTCACCGACGGGGAAAACCATAACCTTAGATCTTTATTACAAATGCTTACACCTTAGCGTAGTTAATCTTTAGTGGTAGTAATTTAAATAACATCAAGTGACAATTGAGTA
Organism: Nicotiana knightiana; assembly: GCA_005239525.1. Lineage (NCBI taxonomy): Eukaryota > Viridiplantae > Streptophyta > Magnoliopsida > Solanales > Solanaceae > Nicotiana > Nicotiana knightiana. The sequence goes on along the minus strand of ML439733.1, from coordinate 65,361 downwards.
TTCTAACAGCTTGCTTGATACGTGAATTCCCTGTGGGATCGACTCTGGGCATAATACCCCGGATTATATTTACAACGCCCGCTTAGTCTTTTATTAGACATAGTTGAGCGTGATCAAGTACCCCAATGGTTGTTCGATCACTTGAAGTGAATAAAGATTTGTTTCGGCCTTCAAAAGAGAATGAGGAACTCATTTGTCCTGATATACTCTATCTTAGTGCAAATGATGCACTTATGTATCTTGCTAATGCTACAATACCCGTCATAACATTTTCTACTAATTTACTAGCAAGATATAACTCTTCTCCTACACGAAAACATTGGAACAAAATTAAGCATATATTGCAATATTTAAATGGAAATAATGATTAGTTTGTTTCATGCTAACAAATGTGGTGCAGATCTTGTTGGTTATGCAGATGCAAATTATTATCAGACACACATAAAGCTCGATCTCAAACAGGTTACTGTTTACATGTGGAGGTAATGCAATATTATGACGATCTACAAAACATACCACTGTTGATACTTCCTCAAATTATGCTGAGACAATAGCTATTCATGAAACAAGTATGAATGTGTATTGTTGAGATAGGTGATACATTCCATTAGATAGAGATGTGGTATGAAATGTGATATCAAAATACCTACAGTTTTATATGAAGATAATATTACAACATAACACAATTAAAGGGAAGATTCATAAAATAATATAGAACGAAACACATTTTTCTAAAGTTGTTTTTCACACATGATCTCCAAAAGAATGGTAATATTTATGTAGAAACTCTATTCAAGTGACAATTTGGATTTATTCACTAGATATTTACCAACTTTAACTTTTTAGAAAATGGTATACCAGATTGGAATGCGAAAACTCAAATATTTAAAACAAGATTTTCTTCGGAGAGAGTAAAATATGTATTGTACTTTTTTTTTCTTACTAAGGTTTTTTTCACAGGAGTTTTCTTGTAAGGTTTTTAATGAGGCAACTAGCAACGCATATTACATAATGTGTACTCTTTTTTCTTCGCTACGATTTCTTCCACGGAGTTTTTCCTAGTAAGGTTTTAGAGGCACTTAAATAAACATCTCAGGGAGAGTGTTATAAAAAATATTTACTACTCTGTTATAGGAAGATTATCCATATAGTACTCCATTGAAGTTTATCTAACAACTGATGCAGACAGGTTGCAAGCAACTCAATGAAATGACTTGCAGCAGCTTCTTATTAGACGGGTAGGTTGCGAGCAGCTCATGCTGACAGCTCACAAACCGCTCAAGAAAAGCCTCGCGGCTACTTCCTTTCTTTTATAAATAGAGGAGATTTCAGTTCATTATGTACATCAATTTAAAGTTGAATAATATATCAGTCTCTATGCTTGTCTTTGGTTTATTTACTTTATAGTCTTTATTTTATAACACTTTCGTTATTTTTTTAGTTTATTACCGAGTTGTTCTAGTTAGCTTGTTTTGTTACTGATTGGCAGCTTTCTAATTTCTAACTGATTATAAGATGTACCTTTTGAATCCCTTTGGGTAATTAATGTGAACGTATATTTGGGTCTGAGAAGGGAAGTTATACTGCCACTATGCTGAACCATGTATAGCTTCTAAGCAAATATAGATTAAGGATTCATTGCGACTCTACGTTGCCTTTGCTGCTAGTATCAGTCGAGCACAGAAATTAGGATATTGTTTAGGGGAAATGTGGAATTATGTATCAATTGTTATATCAATGCTTGTAGTCATTAAGAGACCATTTTGCATATTTAAGTACAGAGAAGGAGAATCACGTTTGTTCCTTTGACTTAACTGAACGTACGTAGAGGAATTTGCTTTTTCTAAAATTTGCTTTTCAATTAGTCATCGTAGGAAAGATTAAATGAGGGTATTGGAGTAAGAGGACAAACTATATATTCTTATTTGGATATTGAGATGGTTGTTTTTTGAAAGGTATTATGTAAACTGCAGTATCTAACAATCAAAAATATCCAAAGAAAATGTTTTTCCTTTCTTTTATGAGGAATTCTTTTCGTTTTGGTCTGTTTCACAGAATGATGCATTTTTATTTTTTTGAAATTTTTAATGACTTTATACTTCACGTTTTATCCTAATGACAATTAGATTTATAAAAATATCATGTCATGTTTAATTAGTACTACTATAAGTTCAAATGGTAATCTTATTATGTGTTAAAAGTCAATCTCTTTCTCAAAAACCATGTTTTAGTCAACCACCGATCTTGATCTGATTGCACAAATCTGTGCATAGTTGAGGTTGCTATCTAATGTTACCCGAAGTTTAGGAAGTGAAACGGAATTTATCGATGATTTAAATATTTGAAAAACTATATCACGATAATTCAACCGAGTAAGAGAATATATTCATATAGAAACATAAAAATCTTATTCAAATAAATCGAGCAAATAATTTTGTCTCGCACACATTAGTTTGTCAGCTTCACACTTAGCAATCTTAATACAACTAAGAGATATTAATCACCAATGTTCAAAGGAATGGGGCGTGAGGCGAGGCATTTTACCTCTGACAAGGCAAGGCGTAAACCGTGAGACATGGGGTGTAAGTCTTACGGATCATTAAATTTTATTAATTTTATGTAACGACCCGACTAGTCGTTTTGATTTCTAGTGCGTCGTTCGGCATTTTAAGGCCTTAAGCAGCTTCACTTCAGGTATTATGACTTGTGCGCGTGATCAGAATTGAATTTCAGGGAGTTCGGAGTTAATTAGGAAAGAAAATTCTCATTCTGAAAGCTTTAAGTTGGAAAAATGGACTAAGGGTATGATTTTTGAGTAAAACGACCTCGGAATCGGGATTTGACGATTCCAATAGGTTTGTATCATGATTTCGTACTAAGGCGTATGCTCGCATTTGCGACCCTGGCATTGTTCGCATTTGCGAGTTCCTTGTCGCATTTGCGACCTGGGCAGGGGAGCCCCGTTCACATTTTCGATGTTTTTGTCGCATTTGCGAACCAGATGTCGCAAATTGCGACATCTGAGACCTGTCCACAACTTATTAAATGCGGGACTTAGACCATATAACTCATTTTCTTTCATCTCTTGGGCGATTTTGGAAGAGTGTTTTCACCTAGCACTTTGAGGTAAGTAATTTCTACACAACATGAGTTAAATACATAGATTATAGGTAGATTAACATGTAAAAATTTGGTGAAATCAATGGTTTAGATGAAAAACCTAGATTTTGGATAAATCAGGATTTGACCACGAAAATGGTTATGGAATTTGGTGAAAACCTTATATGTAACTTCATGAGGTTATGGGTAGCACTTTTCTTCGAAAATTTTCGGAATCCGGGCACGTGGGCCTGAGGGTAAATTTGGAAATTTTTCAATTGGGGTTGGGTAATCACTTTAATAATTAGAATATGAACTTTTGAGCTTAAATTGACTAATTTATATAACATTTGACTAGCTTCGGGTCATTTGGCACCAAGTTGAGGATTTAAAGAACAATTTTGGACCAGAAAGTAAGCTTTGAGACGAGGTAAGTCTCCTGTCTAACTCTGTGACAGAGAAATTACCCCTAGGTGTTGTATATTAACGTGTGCTACTTGTTGTGGGGGATACGTACTTTAGAGGTGACGAGAGCCCATAGGTAGCTGCATTTATGTTACTGTCCGGGTAGGCTTAGGTTCACATCATGCTATAGTTGTATTATTTGAGCAGCCTCTCACCTATTAAATTCCTCTGTTTTACATTTCTACTCAAGACTAGACCTGCTATTGTAAAGACTTCACAAGTTCACGATTAGTCACCGAATAATTTTACTCCTCTCACAGCATGTTTCCGATATATATATGTTTCATTGAAAGGTTTTTGTTAAAGAAATTACAACTCAAACATTTATTCGTGAGTGGGGTCAAGGACCCTTCAAAGCTTCTTATTCTTATGGGATCGAGTCGTTTGCCTCAGAAGGATTTATGTACCACACTCTTATGGGATCGGGTCGTTCGCCTCGGGAGGATTTATATACCACACTCTTATGGGAGCGGACCGTTTGCCCGGCAGTTTAATAGATGTATATATGGTTCATGTCGTTCGACCCTCGGCAGTGCACAGTTTATATATCATGTGGGATCGGGCCATACTCCTCGACATTTTCTGTAATATATCCTCTTGGAAATCATCTGTAATAATTGGGAAAGAAGCTAGTGTATCTGTAAATTTTTCGTGATTGAGCTATGACAAGCTATTTGATGAGATCCGTTATATCTATATGTATGCTCCGGTTAAGGAGGGAATTTCTAATGGAGAGCTTGAGTTCATTTTAAAGAGGGGAATTTGTACCACGTATTTTTATGCTTGTTTATTTCATTTAGCTACTCTGCCTCATATTTATTTACCTATTTATTGTACCTGTGTTATTGGACCATTAGTGAGTGTAGATGTCGACCCCTTGTCACTCCTCCTCTGGGGTTAGGCTAGATACTCACTGGGTATACGTTGATTTACGTACTCATACTACACTTGCTGCATATTTTTGTGCAGGTACATATATGTCTAGTGGCCTAGTGAGAGCAGAGGCGTGTATTCATGCGGGGACTTAGGTGAGCAGCATTTCTATATTTCGACCCACAGCCAGCAGAGTCTCCTTCGAAGTAATTATATTTCTCCTGTCCAATTTGTATTCTGGACAGATGTTGTATTTTATTTTATATTCCTAGTTGATGTTCATGCACCTGTGACACCGGATTTTGGGGTGATTAGAGGTTGTTCTATATTGCAATTGCTAAAAATATCATTATTTACTCTGTATATTCCATCTTTTACTATTTAGTTGAAGGAAATATGATTTCAAGTATATTAAAATGAGAATCAAATTAAGTATTTATTTTTGTCTTTCTTGATAGCAGTTTCCGGTGTCATCACGACCTTTAACGGATTTTGGGTCGTGACAACATGGTATCAGAGCACTAGGTTCACTTAGGTCTCACGAGTCATGATTGAGTCTAGTAGAGTTTTGCAGATCGGTATGGAGACGTGTGTACTTATCTACGAGAGACTACAAGGCTGTTAGGAGTTTTCTCCCTTCTTGATTCCTCATCGTGCAAATTGAATCCTCTAAGGCTTGTACCTTTATTTCTTTCCTATCCAATCTTATGCGTTGTGAAGCGCTTATTATAGATTGGGAATCGAAGAATATTCATGGTACTACAGATGTGGTGTATGAGGTTAATACCTGCATTTTGATTGGGCTATTACCGTCGCCTTGCGTAAGGTCATCATGTCGCTTCAGCTCAGCATCAGTGTTACCTAAGGTTTAGAGATTTAGCATTGGTTGTTACGATGAATCGTGTGTTGCTATCGCGCAGCGTTGGTGTAATGGTAGGGTGCTTATTTATGGATCTCGATAGGAATGACCTGAAATGGGGTTTTACTCAGTGCATGATTCAGAGATTCAGTATTTTATTTCATGTGGAGGAAAGGCAATTAGACTAGGAATGTTCAGATGGGTTGATGGAGTAACGAGACCTGGTACTTTCGAGCGTGGTAGAATTCTCAATTGTGATGTGGTGTCATCGTCCTTGTTGAACGCTGAAGGTTCACCGATGTTATGGCCTTCTTCAATTTGTCTTCGGAGCAGGGTATTGTGAAATGGTGCCTGAGATGTGGTTGTCAGAGAAAATAGAGTGTAGCGATTTCGGAATCTAATTGGTACTTCTAGTATTGATGGCTCGAGAAAGATGATATTCTAAGAGGTTTAGAGTTGGTAGCAACTCATTTGTTTGGGTGTTCCAGAGATGGATTTGAATTTGGGGCAGCAATTGGGCAGCAAAGGATGAGGAGGGACATGCGGAATGGTATTTTGTGGTGGTTGAATTCCTAGAAGGTCAGGTGTGAAAAGGAGAAGTCGAGGAGTTTCCTAAAGGAGAGGGTTGGAACAAAGTGGGAGAGTGGGAGAGTAACATATGGGTTCTGTGGTAGGTTGGCCATACGCCTTGAGGAAAGTCTGGAGTCATTTGGGAAATTCGTGGTGGAAAGTGACTAGGTCCTTGAATTTTATTTTGATGCAACATGACGTCAAGTTTGTAATATATATTGTTGGAATTTCAGTTGATGTCAAAGGGGAAGGAGGAATCTTGGCGGGGTTCAAGATTATGTAATTATAGCTTCAAGCTAAGTGGGAGAGCCACGCCGCCTACGATTGGATGGCATGGTTGTCTACTTGTGAGGTTTCTTGTCATTGGCATATTGGTGAGTTACTACGACTAGGAAAATAGAATATCAGTGTGAATCGAGCTAAGGGTTTGAGAAATGTGTGCTATAATTGGCCTCGGTCTTTGGGAAGACTCAGGTTTATGCTTCGTGTAGAGGTGATGTGTAAAGAAAGTGATCCAGTAGGGTGCTTCTTTGAAAGGGTGTTCATGTGCTAACAGGGCCTTGGAGTTTGATTATATTCGGGACCAAGTTAGAGTGGGTGATTCTCAACAACGGTCCTAGCGAATTCAAAAGTTAAAGTGTGGTGCCTAAGGATTTCGAGTCCGTAGTATGTTTAAGAATCGAGCTTTTGCAGCGGATTATGAAAGGGGCTGGGAGTGTTCCATGTTATCTCCGGTATGCGGTGTAGCATTAGAGGAATGGGGGAAGTAACTTCGGATTCATAGAGGAATTATCAGAATGGGTGTACTAATTGAAGATGCGAATATGCGCACAAGGAAAGTATGAGATGGTTCGTGGGTTTTTGAGACAGAGTGGTCTCGTGAAATAAGGTCACTCAAGATGAGTGTGGATTTGGGGTCGTTATGTTTTAAATGGATCTATCATTATTCCTAAGGCAAGTCCGGAGTAAATTAGAAGAAGTCGGATTGGTTAGCAATGGTTGAATTGGCGTGATGGTGGCAATGGTCAATTATTTCCACGTGTTAGGTTATACATGTGATTTGTGGTGATACGCGAGCTTGACGGCCGCTGTAATTGATTTTATATGGAGGCATTCGAGTAATATGGCATGTTATGTCTAGATGGATCCTGGAAGAATTATGGTGGTTTAGACCATTGCTCGAGGTTTGTATCTTCTACAGTCATGGGAATTCAATCACATGTTGCAATGGCTCTCCTGAAATGAGTTAAGTGAACGGTTTCTATATGCTGGAGTGTTTATTCTATTAGTGGTTCAGGAGTTATGATTGGATTCTTGTATTCTCGCGTATTGGCATGTTAGGTACAGTGAGCGCCATGGGAATTGGAAGTTGAGAATCAAGGTTGCGGTTCGGTGTATACAAGAATGTTACGAGCTTGGGTGAGAAGGATATAATTCAGATGTTTAGAGTAAGTTGGTATTGTCTTTAGCGTCACCTGAGATTGGTGTCCTGTGTAAGAGGCTTTGTGAACTGATTTGCGGATTCTCGATTCACTTTACAACATTATATGGCCGGTGGTATGGATGTGCAGACTTTGTTACCTAGTGTGGAAGGTCGTGGGAGCGTATCCCACAGGAAGATTGTATAAGTGTGACATGTAGTCACATGATTGATTGAAGATTTAAACCAAGTACGGAGGTTATGGTACTATCGCTAACATGAGAGCTTAGGCCTAGGAGGCGCTCTATTCATTTGGTTGTGAACTCTGGAAGTTTGTTCCAGACTGGACGGTTGTTCTTATGTGTCAGGGGAAAATAGGTTAGTGTGGATCCTTGAAAGGTTATTAGCCCAATGCGGTACGGTCAGAATCAGCTTGGAGTCCGTGGGTGGATCTAAATGTGAATGTGGGCTCTATATCAGGCCGAATGTATTCATTTCAGCTTAGCATTGTTTTCGAAAGAATCTTCGGGCCTTGGATGTTATTTATGTCGTCAGCTATTCCGTGTAATCTATATTATGCCAGGTAGGTTGTGAGGTGGTTTGATTATTCACACTCGTATTGAAATCCTGTGTAATGTTTGGTGTTGGGAGAGCAGGATAACTCTCACGATACATGTCATTTATTACGTCTTAGTGGTCCTTGAGTTTCGTAGCATATGGCGTTATCCTTCTCCCCATGATTTGTATTATGCACTTGGCATGCTTATGGTTGATATTCAGGTATTTCGCAGGTATGAGCATTTTAGCTCGGTAAGTTTTTCCTTATAGATTGTCATATGTGGATCAAGTGGAACGCCGCCAGGGGTATGTTGTTTGGATCGGGTGGCACGCCGCCACGGGTATCATGGTTGGATCAGGTTGCACACCGCAAGGGTATCATGTTTGGATCGGGTTACAAGACGCAACAGTGTGAGGTTGAGTACAGTTTCCCATATCTATTATTGTGTGTTTTGCTTCTCATTTTCTTGAGGAAGGTTCATAATATATTTTGGGTTGTTTAAATTAGTTATGTGGGTTGAGTAGTTCTTTCCAGAGTTCGTTTCCTTATGTATCACATTCGAGTTTGTAGCTTGTTGGCACATTGTGGCACCATATAAGACTTTTGGCCGTGTTGAGGTGGCTTATTGCCTGAGCAACTTGTACCACGTGAGACGAGATTTTTGGACCTGGGATCCGTGCGATCATATTTGTATGAGGCACATTACGAGTAGATATCGATATTCAGTCCAGAATAAGGTAATGGTTCTTGTCGGGAGGAGAGACTCCATGAGTTGTGATTCGGCAGGTGGTTATGAGTTTCTACACATCTTTTCTGTTGTGGCAGTATTGTAAGAGCTGAAACGGGATTTAGATGCTTCATGAGGTGTTGTGGGCATCATATTCGTGGGATTTCGGCTATTGTTGTTAGGGGATGTCATTATGGTCATGTGAATAATGCGTGCATGGTGTGAATTCGGTAAGAGTATACAATCATGTATTAGTACATCGTGTAGTGATGGATACAATGTTCGTACGTTGGAAAAGGATTTGGTAGAGAATTACAGATGTTAGAATTTGGTCCTAAGGCTTATTTGACTAAATAAAAAGGAAGAATCTTTAGATTGGCTTGAGCTAATGTGCTCAACTGAGTTGTGATTGCACGGGTAGGTGCACGAAGTGTTAAACAGTAATTTCAGACAACTCCAGAGCAGTTCTTAGCACGCTCGAGGACAAATGTATATTTAAGTGGGAGAGAATGTAACGACCTGGCTGGTTGTTTTGAGCTCTAGCGCGTCATTCGGCGGTTTGAGGTCTTGAGCAGCTTCACTTCAGGTATTATGACTTGTGCGCGTGGTCGGAATTGAATTTCGGGGAGTTCATGGTTAATTTGGAAAGAAAATTCTCATTCCGGAAGCTTTAAGTTGGAAAAATGGACTAAGGTATGATTTTTGACTAAACGACCTCGGAATCGGGATTTGACGGTTCCAATATGTTTGTATGATAATTTCGGACTTGGGCGTATGCTCAGATTGGATTTTGGATGACCCGGGAGCGTTTCAGCGTCTAATATTGAAAGTTGGTTCTTTGAAGGTTTTTGAAGTTCTTTAAATTTAGGTTGGAGTAGGTTTTGGTGATATCGAGGTCCAAATGATATTCTGAGACCGGGCACAGTTCCGAAATGTCATTTAAGACTTGCTCGTAAATTTTGGCATCATTCCGAGTTGATTTGATAGGAATTGAACGCGCGGAAATATTTTTAGAAGTTTTTGAGTTCATGAGTTAATCATGTGTTTTGGCGTCTGATTCCTTGTTTTTGATGTTATTTCAGTGTTTCGATTGTGCGAGTGAGTTCGTATGATATTGTTAGACTTGTGTGGGCATTTGGTATGGAGCCCCGAGGGCTCGGGTGAGTTTCGGATATTCGGAAGGTTGGAAAAATCTTTAGTTTTCTAGTGTTTCATTGTTGGTGTTGTAGGTCTCGCAAATGAGAGAATATGCTCGCATTTGTGAAGAAGCCCGATCTTGCCCTAGCTCGCATATGCGACCCTGGCATGGTTCACATTTTTGAGTCCCTTGTTGCATTTACGACCTGGGGGGGGGGGAGCCCCATGTGCATTTACAATCATCATATTTGCGAACCAGATGTCACAAATGTGACATCTGAGACATGTGCACAACTTATTAAATGCGGGACTTAGACCATTTAACTTATTTTATTTCATCTCTTGGAAAATTTTTGGAGCTTTTGGAAGAGGTCTTTGAGGTAAGTAATTTCTACACAACATGAGTTAAATATATAGATTATGGGTAGATTAATATGTACAAATTTGGTGAAATCAAGGGTTTAAATGAAAAACCTAGGTTTTGGATAAAAATAGGATTTGACCACGAAAATAGTTATGGAATTTGGTGAAAGTATTATATTTAACTTCATGAGGTTATGGGTAACACTTTTCTTCAAAAATTTCCGGAATCCGGGTACGTCGGCCCAGGGGTGAATTTGGAAAATCTTCAATTGGAGTTGGGTAATCACTTTAATAATTAAAATATGAACTTTTGAGCCTAAATTGACTAATTTATATAACATTTGATTAGCTTCGGGTCGTTTGGCACTGAGTTGAGGATTCAAAGCACAATTTTGGACCGGAAAGTAAGCTTTGAGCAAGGTAAGTCTCCTGTTTAACTCTGTGAGAGGGGAAATTACCCCTAGGTGTTGTATATTAATATGTGCTACTTGTTGTGGGGGCTAAGTACGCGAGAGGTGATGAGAGCCCGTACGTAGCTACATTTATGTTACTGTCCGGGTAGGCTTAGGTTCACATCATGCTATAGCTGTTTTATTTGAGCTGCCTCTCGCCTATTAAATTCCTCTATTTTACATTTCTACTCGAGACTAGACCTGCTATTGTAAAGACTTCACGAGTTCACGATTAGTCACATAATAATTTTACTCTTCTCACGGCATGTTTCCGATATATATATGCTTCATTGAAAGATTTTTGTTAAAGAAATTACAACTCACACGTTTATTCGTGAGTGAGGTCAAGGACCCATCAAAGCTTCTTATTCTTAGGGGTCGGGCCGTTAGCCACGGTAAGATTTATGTACCACACTCTTATGAGATCGGTTCGTTCTCCTCGGCAAGATTTATGTACCATACATATATACGCGTATTTATGTATGTATATATATATGGGATATGGGAAAGGTTATGGCGTTATATATGCACCACCACCTGATCAGCTGGTATACGATGATGATTTTTCCCATAGTGACCGATATGATATGTTATGATGGGATGCCCTCAGAGGCTGATGATGTTATGAAATATATACCTATGCACGACATGACATTCATCGCATATGCATGATGCTAAAAGTGTTTATAATTTTCAGAGTTATCCAGACATACAGGTTGAGTCAATTACTCTATATTTCTTCCATGTCTCTTATGTATTTATTTATGTGCCTTACATACTCAGTATATTATTCGTACTGACGTCCCTTTTACTTGGGGACACTGCGTTCATGCCCGCAGGTCCTGATGGACAGGTCGAGAGCCCTCCAAGTAGGCTATCAGCTCAGCGGAAGATGTTGGTGCGCTCCATTTTCTTCGGAGTTGCTCGTTTAGTTAGTATGATTTAGACACATATTGTTTGGTAAGGCGGGACTCTGTCCCAACCTTTATGATATTTATGTACTCTTAGAGGCTTGTAGACATATGTCGTGTATATAAAGGATTGTACGGCCTGGCGAGCCTATGTTTTGAGTTTATAAAGGATTATGTTGTCCTATTAAGTCTGTATGTCATGTGTATGTAATGATGTAATAAGAAAGATATGTTACGTTGGTACTCGGTTGGTTAAGGTACCGGGTGCCCGTTGCGGCCCATCGGTTTGGGTCGTGACAGGGCCCTTCGCCTCGGCATGATTTATGTACCAAACTCTCATGGGAGCGGGTCGTTCGTCTCGCCAGTTTAATAGATGTATCTATGGTTCGTGCTGTTGAATCCTCGGCAGTGCAGAGTTTAATTATCATGTTAGATTGGTCTGTACGCCTCAGCATTTCCTATAAAATATCCTCTTGGAAATCGTGCGTAATAATTAGGCAAGAAGTCGGTGGATCTGTGAGTTTTTCCTGATTGATCTATGACAAGATATTTAATGAGATCCATTATATCTATATGTATGCTTCGGTTAAGGAGGGAATTTCTAATGGATAACTTGAGTTCATTGTGAAGAGGGGAATTTGTACCACGTATTTTTATGCTGGTTTATTTTATTTAGCTACTCTGCCTCATATTTATTTACCTTTTTACTGTACCTGATATTATTGGACCATTCGTGAGTGTCGATGTCGACCTCTCGTCACTACTCCTTCGGGGTTAGGCTAGATACTTACTGAGTACACGTTGATTTACGTACTCATACTGCACTTGCTGCATCTTTTTGTGCAGGTACATATATGTTTAGTGGCTTGGTGAGAGCAGAGGTATGTATTCATGCGTGGACTTAGGTGAGTTGCATTTCTATATTTCGGCCTACAGCCAACAGAGTCTCCTTCGGAGTATTCATATTTCTCATGTCCAATTTGTATTCCGGACAGATGTTGTATTCTATTTTATATTTTTAGTTTATGCTTATGCACTTGTGATACTGGGTTTTGGGGTGATTATAGGTTGTTCTGTATTGAAATTGTTAAAAATATCATTATTTTACTCTGTATATTCCATCTTTTACTATTTAGTTGAAGGAAATGTGATTTTAAAAATACTAAATTGAGAACAAAATTAAGCATTTATTTTTGGCTTGCCTGACAGCGGTGTTCGGCGCCATCACGAATTTTGATGGATTTTTGGTCATGATATTTTAAGAATTTTAAGATACTATAAAATAAAAAATAACTAAAAAAATTAAATTAAAATCAAAAGGTTATAACAAATAATCTATTTAAAATATTTATTTTAATAATAATTCAACTATGAATAGTACGAAAAGTATGACATATATCATAATATACAATTAGCTACAACATCGTTACAACGCAAACATCAAAAGTAATGTATTCGATACGAAATCTTATATGCATCTCTTAAGGAGTAATGAATCTTGAAAGAATTTCGATATTATAATTTGATTTTTTTTAAAAATACTCTCCAGGCGTATAGAAAGACATCCTAGCCACTATAGAGACCCCACCCCCAACTCTATCTGAGAAGCACCCTCCACCCACCTTTTTTATTTAATATGCTTTCTATTTGAAAGAGAAATTATATAAAAACATAATTCACAATTTAAATATGATTCTCTAGCATCATGTATTTTTAAGTTTCAACAAGTTAATAAAGTGACACATAATTCATAATACAATACCATGATAACTAATTATTTGTAAATAGTTACTAGCTAATATTGAGTTGTTAAATTAATAAGTATTGTATCTCGTAAACGTGAAAAAACTAATATTTAGGAAAATAATTATAAAAAAATTATGGACTATTACATAATAAAGACATAACAAATGTTAATAAATCAATACTTTTCAAATAAAAGATTTATTTAAAATTTACTATCATAGCAGTCTTAGTGGATAACGTGCAATAATTTTTATTTTTATTATGACATAAAATACTCTCAACTTAATAATTTATAATTTAAAAAAGGTAATTTTGAATAGTCAATAATTTATTAAGAAAATTTGAGGATTTACATGGTTAGCTACACACAATTGTATAAAATTTTATTAGGCGAGCCCAGTACATTGGACGTTAGGCGTGTCCGGAATGTAACCCTGATGGCCGAGGCGTAAGTATCACGGAACTAAACTCCACACATATTTCCAAGGACGTTTTATGATTGATCTGCCCTGGACCAAGCCCCGAGTGAGTGCCAATTATGCCTTTTAAAATAGAGTTTATCACTAAGAACGAGATGGAAAGTAAACTTAATTAAGAATTGAAGTCGAGACAAAATTTTGAATAATCAAAATGAAAGCAACTCGGAAGTCTCCATCTCCGCCGTCTATTAGGTGTATGAAGCGCCAACTTGCCTTGTCCATGCACGCACGTTAACTTTCCGAGAAATGCCATTATTCTCTATCTCATGTTTACCTTAATAGTTTAATATATTTTCAACATTTTCTTAACTTCATAAAATAATAAATCAATGTTCGAAGTTACTGCGAAAATGACTTCGTAAAACAAAAAATAAAGCAGGTCAAGTTCTAACTGCCGTTACATTGACTAACATTCTTAACTGCCCACCTAACACGTAGTATGAAAGTAAAACTAGATATTTGTAGATACTGACGCAACAATTATTAAAGGGTGAGCTAAAAGTATAGTCATAACCATCTGCAATATGTCTTATCTATGTTGTTTACTGTTATTAGTCAATATCAGAAGGAATTAATTGTGGTATATTGATATTCATATTTTATTTATAATATCACATTCAAATTAATGTTGTAATATTTAAATTATATTTTTGTAGACTATTTATTTTCTTATAGTATTTCTAATACTCTTACACATGAAAAATAAATTAAAGTTTGATTCTTTAACATACTTTCAAGCTAAGAAAATAGAAGAAAGCTTTGGAATTTGATTTTTATAGTCAATTTGTATCACAAAAATTATTTCTAATAATTTATCCGCTCTCATCTATAAATATATTCTTTTAAAAAAAACATTATGTTAATATTTTTCTCTTTTCAAATTTACACTCTAATCATATTTTCTCTTATACAAAAAATATTAAAATAAATATTGTTAATTAAATAATAAACTAACTACACTCAATTTAAAAAATTATCTTTCAAATACAATTCAAAAGATAAATACATTTAATTAAAAAAAAATGAGCTATATTTTATGTTATTACGTTGCCCATTAATATTCCTAAAAAATTACCATGCAAATTTTTAATAATTTTTTACTTGACTAATATCATTGTTCATTACCTAACTTCTCATCATCACTTTATTCCTATCTTCTCTTTGGAGATTTCAAATAATTTTAGTCCCTTTTCTAGAGAAAATTAATAGAAAAATCAAAGATGTACCTCAATACAAAATCAAGCTAAGTGAATGAGCCTGCGGTGAAAAAAGTACAATAAACATTATTATTTATTCATCATTTAAATTATTATAGTTTCTAGTTCCAGTATTTTAATTTCTTTCCATAGATCTTATACCTGTGATTTTTTTCTTTTGTTCCAATAATATTCACTATTGATGAACACTTTGTTTTTGAGAAAAAATGCACGTTTCTTCTTATAATAGTAGCCTTCCATTTTTTGTCAAAAAATTGAGCTTTTACCCTTGTTCAAATCCTTCTTATAACTTTTTCTTTTCATCAAGAAGCTTCACGAAAGCTTAGATACATAATAAATCAGCTGTTTCAGAATCAAATTCAAAGATGAGAAAGAGTCAATTTGTACATTAAATTCACTGAAAACCATCCCGGAAAAAAATGTCAGCTTCTATAAATGTGGAGAATGACTCTCCCGTATCCTGCACAACAATTCTAGACCCTGCAGTAGCAGAGATCGAGTTCCAATCCATCAATGTTTAATAAACAATAAAAATAAATAAATACAAAAAAAATCCTAACTAATGCGACGTTGAACAAAATATATTTTCGAAATATATATATATATATATATATATATATATATATATATATATATATATATATATATATATATATTGAATGAATATGCGATGAAGCAAAATGACTAGTCTACTTGATATCACATTGAAGGGATCAACATTAGGAGAATTTACGTTCAAATTGGTAGAATTGCTACGTATGCTATAGGTGGTACGTTCGGTTCTGATCAATCAATTATCTTTTACTTNCAAAAAAAAAAAAAAAAGAAGAGAGAAATACTTGTTTTCATTTTTTTTTTCTTTATACATAAGGCGTACCAAATGAACAATGAAGCTTTTCTTTCTCTTTAGTCTTTATATTTATATCTGTGCGATAATTGTAATAACTTATATTTGATTAATATAATAATAATTATGTTACTTCATGCGAGTAAGCTCTACGTCATTATGAAGTTTACAAAATTTTCTGCTGTAATTTCCAAAATGATCTCAGCTAGCTTAACAATATCTCCTTGTACGTACTAGACTATTAGGTATTACTTAAAGAAAAGGTTGGACCAAAAAACATGAAAGACGAGGGTAAGATGAAACAACGAAGATGCGTCCTCACCTTTTGAACATCCCAATTTAGAAAACGTTAAATCTTATCCTTAAATATTACGGTTGATGTAGGAGTATGGGGAAATTTTTCTTCTTTTTTTTTCTCTTATTTTTTTCTTTTCTAAAATGAAGAGTAGCATGGGTACCTAGATAAAAAGAAATGTCGTTGAAATTTACTTACTAACCTTTTTAATTATTCTAAAATATACCAGGTACCTAGAAATTTTCAAAAATACGGTTAGAATAATTTTGAAAAAAAAAGAAAGAAAAAAAGAATAGATAAACTTATATAGGAAGTCATTCTAAACTAGAGGTCTCGGGTTCGAGTCTTTGGGTATGAAGTCGCCTTTGTTAGGAACGTTTTACCCCTAATATGAGACTATTCGACGCGAATCCGAATTTAATCGGGCCCAATTTGAATACCGAACGCCGGATGGAAAACCAAAAAAAAAAAAAAAAAAAAAAAAAAAAAAAAAAAAAAAAAAAAAAAAAAAAAAAAAAAAAAAAAAAAAAAAAAAATGATATAGGAAGAATTGCTTACTGTTGAAAATCGATATTAAGAGAAAGGGCATTTAAATCAGCAATTGCAGCAAAAGCAGCATTAGAAAGGACAATGGTAGTTCCTTGTCTTGTAGGCTTAGAAGCTACAGTTTGTGCGCGGTCAACGATCTTGATCTGAATAGTCTCTCCTGATTTACAAGCTCTGGGCAAAGTTGAGCTGATGCAACTTATCAAATATTGTCTACCACAAGCAGCTCCATCGTCCCAAATCCCTTCACCAGCTGCTGCAAAGAAGTTGCTTGAAGGGAACTGAGTTGAATCACTCCCAAAACATGCACTGGCTGCTTGGAAAAATAAGGTGGAGAAATATTCACAATTAAAAATAAGCTAGCTATACAAGAAATTGACAGCCTAGTGCACTAAACTCCTGATATGCGTGAGGTGCAGACAATTTGATCTATTATACGTACGTAATCTTATTTTGCATTTCTGCAAGGAGTTCGTAGTTTTTACGGTTTGAACACATGACTTCCAGGCCACGCAGACGTTTAACTCTTACTGTTGTGCAATATGCCATGAGAGGTAAAACAAGAGAATTTAGCATTTTGACATATCTTTTTCTGTAGGAAGATAATAACTTACGTGTGTATGGTGGGCTATACTGGCTTGCTGTTCCTAAATCAGCTTGAGAAGCATAAAAGAGTTGAGAGAATATTAGGAATAAGGACAACCATTGTAGAAGAAGAGGTAAAGGCTTTGACATCTAAAATGATCTAGCAATGTTGAGAAGAATATTAGGATTATTAGTTATAGTCTTTACTTATAGATATAAAATAAAAGAAACTTAAAATTAGAAATGAGGGACTTTGTCGAAATTGCACACCAGGAGGGTGGAGGGTTTTCTCGAATCTTATTCAAGAAATATTGTTTCTTTTATAATGAACTCATTTATATTCAAAGTCAACGATATTTGTTATTAGGTATAACTACTTTTAATTGGAAGGAAGCTTCTCTTTTCTCATTTATTTCTCAAATGTCTACTATGAGTAACATTTCTAGAATATGAAGCCCCCCAACCCCCTCCCCCTCTGGTGGATAATCAAATATTAAAATACTATACGTCCGTTCTAATTTATGTGAACCTGTTTGACTGGGTACAGAATTTAAGAAAAAAATATAGACTTTTGAAATTTTTGGTCCTAAACAAGTTAAAAAAGGGTCAAGAGAATTTGTGTGGTTATAAAAGCTTATCATTAAAGGGCCCTTTGGTTTGAATACGACTTATGCCGGAATACATTATACTGGTATAAGTTATGCTGGGATAAGTTATACAGAGATTAGTTATGCTGGGATTATTTTTTATCCACTATTTGTTATGTTCTATTAAATATGACAATTACATAATTTGTAAGAAGAATGTATAAGTTATAACGGTGCTAATTACCCCACCTTCTATAAGGTATAAGTTATCCCGGTATTAATTTTAATCATGTGATAACTTATACCTGATTTGCTAACCAAACGAAGTATTAATGTGGTATTAAATTTTTATACCAACATTATACCTTCTTATACCTTATACCAAATGACCCCTATAATTATAAGTTTTAGCTAAATTATTTCTAAATTTATATAAGGGTCATTTTTTTTGAAACGAACCAAAAAAGAAATAGATTCACGTGAACTGAAATGGAGGGAGTACTACCTATTTGTGGAACTACTCGGATGGACATTAAAAACCATTAAATAAAGCTAGAGAAGCAACTAGTCGATCAATTTTTCACTTAAAGAGAAATGAGGCTAAAATACGCGTAGAAAAATTAAAGTTGACATAACATTCTTGAAGGTATTCAACAAACACTTCAAACAAAGAGGTGGAAAGGTAAGAACTAATAGGACTACAAGCAGCTCTTGATATGATGGAAGTAAATTTACAGGCAGAGAACACAGGAGTAAAATAAAAAAATTAGAAGAAAATGAAAGACAACTAGTGCAAATTTTACGAGACATGCAAGTCTAGCAAATTGAGCAAATATCATATATATATATATATATATATATATATATATATATATATATATATATATATATATATATATATATATATATATATATATAAAAGCTAATCATGTACTATTGGGAGGAGGACAAGATAAAGGGGATACAAGATACGAGAGATACAACGGAAATTTTAAACAGAACAATCAATATGTCTTTAACCAGTAAGAACAATTAAGCACAATGAAGAAAATTTCACGGCATCGCCCTTCGTATTTTTACTCTCAACCTCACAATGAAACAAGAACACTGCACGGCAACACCCTTCGTGCTTTTACTCTCAATCTCAGTATAAATCAATAGATACATTACGACATCACCCTTCGTTCATTAACTCTCATAACATGGTACGGCAACACCCTTCGTGCATTAACACTCACAGTATGGCACTGTATCACCCTTCGTGCATTAACACTCGTATACGGCACGACATCACCCTTCGTGCATTAACACTCACCCTTATCATATAACAATGAACATCAATAAAAGAGAGACAGAATAAACAAGAACAAACTTCATACTAACAATGTTTCACAATACCATCCTAAACTTCGGGGAAAAAATACTCAAATATCTCAAATAGCTAGTAAATACGTGAAGAACGAACAATTTAATAATTAACTAGATTAAGCAGGGATATCATGATTAAAGAAGGAAATAAATTGCAAGAAAACCATTCCACCGCATGCTTTGACCCAAAAATAACGCATAAGTACTCGTCACCTCACATATACGTTGTACCAGACATCTAAACCTGAAGGAAATAGGTAAACAAGTCCTAATCCCTCAAGTCAAGGTTAATCACGACACTTACCTCGCTCCAAGGACCAATTCAAAGCTCTACAGGGGTTTTTCCTGTAGAATCCACCTCCAAACTACTCGCATCTAACCACAATTGACTCAATAATATCAAATATTGCTAAAGGAATCAATTACATTGCAAAATTTTAGAATTTCCAAACTTTTTCCCAAAAAGTCAAGAATCGACCCCGGGCCTACTTGGTCAAAACCTGATGTTCGGACCAAAATCCATTTATCCATTCACCCCCGAGCCTATATAATTTTTTTTGAAATACGACCTCAATTTGGGGTCTAAATTCTAATTTTACAAAAATCTCTAATTCTACCCAAACCCCCAATTTCCACCATGAAAATACTAGGTTTTAGATTGAAAACTTATGAATTGTATTAGGTAATTAAAAGAAAGCAGGTTAGGATCACTTACCAACAAATTGGGAAAGAAAAACTTTTGAGAGAATTGCCTCTACGATTTTCTAGTTTCGAAATTTTGAAAGAATGGCAAAAATCCCCAGCTGGTTCTGTTTTAACACCGGGCATCAGGTGTTCATCGCGTTCGCATGAAACCTAACGCGTTCGAGAAGAGCAAAACCTCAGTGGTTTACGCGTTCGCGAGGGGATGCACGCGTTCACGAAGGTCTGTCCCCCCTGGCCATCGCGTTCGCGATCCAGGGCTCGCGTTTGCGTAGAATAACCCCTGCTTTCCCTCCCCCACGTCAATACATTACGCGTTCGTGTGTGACTGGCCGCGTTCGCGTAGAGCAGGCCCCCCAATGCTCTGTGTTCATGACTGTTGCCTCGCGTTCGCGTAGAAGAAAAACCCACCCAATCCAGATCACATTTCGCGATCGCGAGAGTACCTTCGCGATTGCGAAGAAGGAAACCAGATGACAGCTGAACTTGGGAAAACACCAGATTTTCTAAGTCTAAAACCTCACGTAGGCTATCCAAAACTCACCCGAGCTCTCGAGGCTCAAAACCAACTATGCACACAATTCCTAAAATATCATACGAACTCTCTCGCGCGATCAAACACCAAAATAACGCCTAGAACTACGAATCGAACACCAAAATCAAATAAAATTTTCAAGAAACTTTAAAACTTCTATTTTCACAACTGGACGCCCGAATCACGTCAAATCAA
This sequence comes from Nicotiana knightiana, assembly GCA_005239525.1. Lineage (NCBI taxonomy): Eukaryota > Viridiplantae > Streptophyta > Magnoliopsida > Solanales > Solanaceae > Nicotiana > Nicotiana knightiana. The sequence goes on along the minus strand of ML439733.1, from coordinate 44,824 downwards.
CTCCGTTTCTCACCAAATTTGACAAGTAGGTCATAAATATAGTAATGAAACTATATCGCTTCCAGAACCAAAATACAGACCCGATATCAACAAATTCAAATATAGGTCAATTCTTTAAAATCATTAAACCTTTAAACTTTCAATTCTCGACAAAAATCAATAACCCGAGTTAGGGACCTCCGAATTCGATTCCGGGCATACGCCTAGGTCCTAAATCACGATACGGACCTACCGGGACAGTCAAAACACGAATCCGGGTCCGTTTTCTTTAAGCGTTGACCGAAGTCAACTCAAATGGATTTTAAGGCAAAATTTCACATTTTATCAGTTTTTAACATAAAAGCCTTCCGAAAAAATACCCGGACTGCTTACACAAATCGTGGAAGGCTTAAAGAAGCTGCTAGAGGCTTCAAAATAAAGTATTAGGTTATAAAGCTCTAGATGACCTATCGGATCATCACAATCTCCAATTCTGAAACAACCGTTCGTCCTCGAATGTACATAGATTAGTACCTGGGCTGGTGAAAAGGTGTGGATATCTACTCCGCATATCTGACTCGGACTCCCAAGTAGCTGCCTCGACCGGCTGGCCTCTACACTGAACTCGAACTGAAGGATAATTCTTAGACCTCAACTGTCGAACTTATCGGGCTAGAATAGCCACCAGCTCCTTCTCGTAAGTCAAATCCTTGTCCAACTGGACAGAGCTGAAATCTAACACATAGGACGGATCACCGTGATACTTCCGGAGCATGGACACATGGAACACTAGATGCATATCTGATAAACTAGGTGGTAGTGTGAGCTTGTAAGCCACCTCATCCACTCTCTCTAGAATCACAAAGGGTCCGATGTACCTATGACTCAACTTACCCTTCTTTCCGAACCTCATCACACCCTTCAAGGGTGAAACTCGAAGTAATACTTTCTCTCCGACCATGAATATGACATAACAAAATCGACAACCGGCATAACTTTTCTGCCTGGACTGATTTGTGCGAAGTCGATCCTGAATGATCTTAACCTTATCCAAGGTATTCTGTACCAAATTTGTACCTAGAAACCGAGCCTCCCCAGGCTTGAACCATCCAACTAGCGATCGACACTACCTCCTGTACAATGCCTCATAGGGAGCCATCTGAATGCTCGACTGATAGCTATCATTGTAGGTAAATTCCGCAAGTGGAAAGAACTGATCCCACGATCCTCCGAAGTCTATAACACACTCGCGGAGCATATCCTCCAATATCTGAATAGTGCACTTGGACTGTCTCTTCGTCTGAGGATGAAACGTTATGCTCAACTCAACCCGCGTGCCCAACTCACGCTGTACTACTCTCCAAAAGTGCGAGGTGAACTGCGTACCTCGATAAGAAATGATAGACACGGGCACACCATGAAGACGGACGATCTCGCAGATGTAGATCTCAGCTAACCGCTCTGAAGAATATGTAACTACCACATGAATGAAATGAGCTGGCTTAGTTAGCCTGTTCACAATAACCCATACTGCGTCGAACTTCCTCTGAGTCCGTGGAATCTCTAGTGATACGGTCCCACTTTCACTCAGGAATCTCTATCTTCTGAAACAAACCACCAAGTCTCTCATATTCATACTTTACTTGTTGACAATTTAGACACCAAGCTACATATGCAACTATATCCTTATTCATCCTCCTCCATCAATAATGATGCCGCAACTCCTGATACATCTTGGCGGCGCCCGGATGAATAGAATACCGGGAACTGTGGGCCTCCTCAAGAATCAACTCACGAAGTCCATCTACATTAGGCACACAAATACAAACCTGCATTCTCAAAACTCCATCATCTCCAACAATAACTTGCTTGGCACCACCGTGCCGCACTATGTCTCTAAGGACCAACAAATGAGGGTCGTCATACTGCTGCTCCCTGATGCACTCAAACAAGAAAGACCGAGCGACTGCATAAACTAGGACACGACTGGGCTCTGAAATATTCAACCTCACAAACTGATTGGCCAAATTCTGAACATATGATGCAAGCGGTGTCTCGCTGACTGGAATGTAAGCAAGGCTACCCATACTCGTTGCCTTTCTACTCAAGGCGTCGACCACCACATTGGCCTTCCTGGGATGATACAAGATGGTGATATCATAGTCTTTCAATAGCTCCAACTACCTCTTCTGTCTCAAATTGAGATCCCTTTGCTTGAACAAGTACAGTAGGCTTCGATGATCCGTGAAGATCTCACACGAAACGCCGTAAAGATTGTGCCTCCAAATCTTCAGCGCATGAACAATGACTGCCAACTCTAAGTCATGGACACGGTAATTCTTCTCATGAACCTTCAACTGCGGTGACGCATATGCAATCACCCTGATATCCTGCATCAATACTGCACCGAGCCCAACAGGGGATCTTCTGAAAGCAATCTTGATCTTCTGAAAGCTCGCCTCACACTCGTCTGACCATCTGAACGGGGCACCCTTCTGGGTCAACCTGGTCAATTGGGCTTCTATAGATGAGAACCCCTCCACAAACCGAAGGTAGTAGCCCGCCAAACCAAAGAAACTCTAGATATTCGTGGCTGAAGTGGGTCTAGGTTAGTTCTGAACTGCCTTAATCTTCTTAGGATCCATATGAATGCCCTCCACCAATACGACGTGAAGCAACTGAATCCAACCAAAACTCGCACTTTGAAAACTTAGCATATAATTGTTTGTCTCTCAGAGTCTAAAGTACAATCCGAAGATGCTGCTCATGCTCCTCTCGACTGCGGGAGTAGATCAAGATATCATCACTAAACACAATCACAAAGAAGTCCAAATACGTCTTGAACACTCGGTTCATCAAATCCATAAATGCTCCTGGGGCATTTGTCAACCCAAAGGACATCACTAGAAACTCATAATGCCTGTACCGAGTCCAAAAAGTTGTCTTAGGGACATCGGATGCCCTAATCCTCAATTGATGGCAGCCAGACCTCAAATCAATCTTTGGAAATACTTTGACACACTGAAGCTGATCAAATAAGTCATCAATACTCGGCAATGGATACTTGTTATTGATGGTGACTTTGTTCAACTGCCGATAATCTATGCACATCCTCATCGATCCATCCTTCTTCTTCACGAACAACACAGGTGCACCCCAGGGCGAGACACTAGGTCTAATAAAGCCCTTATCAAGCAAATCTTGTAGGTTCTCCTTCAATTCTTTCAACTCTGGCAGGGCCATATGATATGGCGGAATGGAGATGGGCTGAGTGCCCGGAGCCAAATCAATATAGAAGTCAATGTCCCTGTCGGGTGGCATCCCCGGCAGGTTTGCAGAAAACACCTCTGAAACTCACGGACAACTAGTACTGAATCCATGGAAGGAACCTCCGCACTAGAATCGCGAACATAAGCCAAATAAGCTAGACATCCATTCTCGACCATACGCCCAGCCTTCACATTAGAGATAACCCTACTGGTAGAATGACCAGAAATCCCTCTCCACTCTAATCGAGGCAACCCCGACAAGGCTAAGTTCACCGTCTTGGCGTGACAATCCAATATAGCATGATAAGGTGACATCCAATCCATACCCAAAATGACATCAAAATCAACCATATCGAGAAGCAGGAGACCCACACTAGTCTCAAGACTCCCAATGGTAACCACACAAGAACGATAAACACGATCTACAACAATAGCATATCCCACATGTGTGGACACATACACAGTAACACTAAAAGAATCATGAGGCACAACCAAATATGAAGCAAAATAGGATGACACATAGGAATAAGTAGATCCCGGATCAAATAGAGCTGAAGCATCCCTATGGAAAATTGAAACAATACCGGTGATAACAACGTCACATGACTCAGCCTCAGGCCTGGCTGGGAAAGCATAACATCGGGGCTGGGCCCTACTACTCTGAACTGTATCTCTAGGACAACCTCTAATTGGCTGGCCTCCACCTCTACGGCCTGACCTCCACCTCTAATAGTCTGACCTCTACCTCTGGCTGCCTGACCCCTGCCTCTGGCTGGCTGAGCATGCGGTGTAGCAAAAGGTGCCGGGACCATGGCATGAGAAACCTGATGCGGCGAGCTGCCCAGTGCCTGAGGGAAAACCTAGCAATGTGCCTCGGGTCATCACAAGTATAACAGGACCTCGTCTGTTGTGATGACTGTCCCTAAAACTAGCCCTGTCGACCTGAGTAACCACCCTGAAAACTCTAGAGCGGAGGTGCACTAATAGGAGCTGGTGGTGCACTGTAGGCTAGCTAATCGGAATAAGGCATATGAGGGCCACGACCACCTGAAGCACCGTGGGATGCCTGGAGTGTTGAATGAAACGGCCTGGGAGGTTGGCCTCTACCAAAAGTACCCCTGCCTCCGGACGAGGCACCACCAAATCCACCGGAATGACGAGGCCTCTTGTCAGACCCTTGACCTCCCCTCGTGCAAGAACCATCTCGACTCGCTTGGCGACATTGGCAGCCGTTTGAAAAGAAATCTCACTCCCGGTCTCCTTAGCTATATGTTACTTGATAGGATGAGCAAGTCCCTCAATAAACATCCTCACCCTTTCTCTCTCTCTCGGTAGGAAGTAGAAAAATAGCATAATGGGCCAGATCCACATAACGGGTCTCGTATTGAGTAACAGTCATACTGTCCTGCTGGAGACGCTCTAACTGCCGATGATACTCATCCCTCAATGTGATAAGGAGGAACTTCTCTAGGAAGAGCTGAGAGAACTGGTCCCAAGTAAGAGCAGGCGACCCTACTGGTCCATAATCTCCCCACCATTTCTTGCGGAACCTATCATTTGAAATGCAGCAAAATCAACCCCATTGGTCTCCACTATACCCATGTTCTGCAACACCTCGTGATAGCTGTCAAGATAATCCTGTAGGTCCTCTGAAGGTGCACCACTGAAATGAGCTGGAAAGAGCTTAGTAAACTTGTCCAATCTTCATAAAGCCACAAAAGACATAAAGTCTAATACTGGGGAGCAATAGGTCTAAAGTGCAACAACTGGCTGAACTACCCCAGCTGAAGACGTAGCACGTGTTCTCGCTATCTGCGGAAGGACAAGAATAGAAGAGTTCAATCAACAATGATAGTACAAACGTCTCCGTACTGATCCTTCAAATTCTACTAATCCTGCTTATGACTTGTGAGACCTAGGCAACCTACTGCTCTGATACCAACTTGTCACGACCCGAAATTCTCACCTTCAAAACCGTGATAGCGCCTAACATTTCACTTTCTAGGAAAGCAAACGTTAGAGAACCGTTAAGTCAATTTTAGTCAATTTCAATAACATAATCAATTAAACCAAATACAAGCCAAAACTGAAATGCGGAATAACATAAATGCCCATAATATCTACTACAATTCAGATCTGGAGTCACAACTCATGAGCCTCTAAGATTTTATACAAACAGAGTCTGAATGAAATACAATTGTTCTTAATGAAAAGAAATAGTAAAGTAGGGAAAATAGAGGGGGACTCCAAGGTCTGCGGATGCCAGAAGATCTAACTCGAGTCTCCAATAAACAAGTCCAAGTTGCTGCGCCTCATGGACAGTTTGGAACCGGTACCAAAATCTGCACAAGAATGGCAAAGTGTAGTATGAGTATAACCGACCCCATGTACTTGTAAGCATCGAGCCTAATCTCGATGAAATAATGATGAGGCTATGACAAGACACTCACATAATAAACCTATGCAGATAACAGTATATGTACAAGATAACAATAGATAAAAGCTCATCATGTACTATTGAGAGGCAGACATGCTAAATGGGATACAAGATACGAGAGATACGACGGAAATGTAAACAGAACAGTCAATATGCCTTTAACCAGTAAGAACAATTAAGCACAATGAAGAAAATTGCACGGCATCACCATTCGTGCTTTTAATCTTAACCTCACAATGAAACAAGAACACTACACGGCATCACCCTTCGTGCTTTTACTCTCACTCTCAGTATAAATCAATAGATGCGGCGCGACATCACCATTTGTGCATTAATTCTCATAACATGGAAGGGCATCACCCTTCGTGCATTAACACTCACAATATGGCACGACATCACCTTTCGTGCATTAATACTCACATAGCGCATGTCATCACCCTTCGTGCATTAACACTCTCCCTTACCATATAACAGTGAACATCAATAAAAGAGAGACAAAATAAACAGGAACATGCCTCATATTAACAATGTTTCAACAATATCATCCTAAACATCGGGAAACAATACTCAATTATCTCAAATAGCTAGTAAATACGTGAAGAACGAACAATTTAATAATTAACTAGACTAAGCATGGATATCATGATTAAAGAAGGAAATAAATTGCAAGAAAACCAGTTTCACCGCATGCTTTGACCCAACAACAACGTATAAGTACTCATCACCTCACATATATGTTGTACCAAACATCTAAACATGAAGCAAATAGGCAAACAAGTCTTAATCCTTCAAGTCAACGTTAACCACGATACTTATCTTGCTCCAGGGTTTTTCCTCTAGAATCCGCCTCCAAACCACTTGTATCTAACCACAATTGACTCAATAATATCAAGTATTGCTAAAGGAATCAATTATACGCAAAATTTTAGAATTTCCAAACTTTTCTCCAAACGGTCAAAAAGGGACCCTGTACCTACTTGGTCAAAACCCGAGGTTCGGACCAAAATTCGTTATCCATTCACCCCCGAGCCCGGCTATATAATTTGTTTCGAAATCTGACCTAAATTTGGGGTCTAAATTCTAATTTTACAAAAATATGTAATTCCACCAAAACCCCCAATTTCCACCATGAAAACACTAGATTTTAGGTTGAAAACTTATGAAATATAATGGGTGATTGAAAGAAAGTAAGTTAGGATCACTTACCAACAAATTGAGAAAGAAAAACTCTTTGGAAAAACGCCTATAAGGGTTTCTAGTTTTGAAATTTTGAAAAAATGGCAAAAATCCCGAGCTGGTTCTATTTTAACACTGGGCGTCAAATGTTCATCGCGTTTGAGTGAAACCTGACGCGTTCGCGAAGAGCAAAGCCTCAGTGGCTTACACCGAGACACCCGAAGGGCCGGCCATATGTACCTCGGGAGCCCCGACCCATTCAAATAAAAATAGAACGAGCACCTACACGTTCGCGGGGGGATGCACGCGTTCGCGATGGTCTGTCCCCTGGCCATCGCGTTCGCGAGCCAGGGCTCGCCTTCGCATAGAACAACCCATGCTTCCCCCTCCCCCACCTCAATACACTAGGCGTTCGTGTGTGACTAGCCGCGTTCGCGTAGAGCAGGCCCCCGAATGCTCCGCGTTCGCGCCCGTTGCCTCGCATTCACGTAGAAGAAAAATCCACCCAGCCCAATTCACACTTAACGATCACGAGAGTACCTTCGCGATCGCAAAGAAGGAAACCAGATGACAGCTGAACTGGGGAAAACACCAGATTTTCTAAGTCTAAAACCTCTCGTAGGCTATCCAAAACTCACCCTAGCCCTCGGGGCTCCAAACCAACTATGCACACAAGTTCAAAAACCTCATACGAACTCGCTCGTGCGATCAAAACACCGAAATAACGCCTAGAACTACGAATCGAACACCAAAAAAAATAAAGTTTTCAAGAAACTTTAAAACTTCAACTTTCACAACCGGACTCCCGAATCACGTCAAATCAACTTCGTTTCTCACCAAATTTGACAAGCAAGTCATAAATATAGTAATGAACCTATACCGTATTCCGGAACCAAAATACGGATCCGGTATCAATAAATTTAAATATTGGTCAATTCTTTAAAATCATTAAACTTTTAAACTTTCAATATTTGACAAAAATCAATAACTCGAGCTAGGAACCTCCGAATTCGATTCCGGGCATACGCTCAGGTCCCAAATCACGATACGGACCCACCGGGACCATCAAAATACAGATCCGGATCCGTTTGCTCAAAACGTTGACCGAAGTCAATTCAAATGAATTTTTAAGGCAAAATTTTATATTTTATCATTTTTTAACATAAAAGCCTTCCGAAAAAATAATCGGACTACGCAAGCAAATAGAGGGTATGTGTTTCTGGGAAAAACTAATTACAAGCTTAAAGTGATGATCAATCAGCTTATTCAAATGACGTGACTACTATACGCCAAATAATTAGAGTATCGTCTTAGCGTGATTGAACTAAATTCACTTAGGTACGTAGGTAAGATAACTCTTTTCTAAACCTTGTTGGAATTTGGGTGGAGACTTGATGGCTCAGCAATTGGATTCTGCACTGCTGCTTTTGGGAATGCAGAAGCTATTGCTAGAGGCAGTATCTTTGCTCCCATGCTTATTTTGATCGTTGGATTTGATCTAAAAATATCAACCACGATAAAAAAAAAAAATGTATCATTCCAAAATTTAGAGAAATTAGAGCCTTGAAGTGGAGCTTGGAGCAATAGTAAAGACCGGTTACGAGTTCGAGAATATTTGCATTGAAGTAGGCTGTCAACATCACACCACTTTGGGTATGGCCCTTCCTGGGACGTGAACGCAGAATGCCTACCTCTTGGAGCAATCAGAACCAAAGCTGGTCCTTTTCCTTTTTTCTTTTGTCTTGGACAAGTTAATTACATCTCAATGAAAAGTTAACCAAGGGACCTTTGTGTACTGTTTTAACTTTGAGAGATGTATTTTGTTAAGATGAATATTGGTGAGACGATTCTAAATCTCATGTGAATTCAAAGTGATATTTAAGTTTTTTTTTTCGAGGGATCAAATTTGTTTCCAAAAAAAAAAAATACAAAAGACAAAGAAATGAAATAGTTCATGAAAACATGTCAACTCACTTGTGAATGAGTCATGACGTCCAAGTTGATTATGTTGTTCAACTTTTACTCTTTTCGAACATTAAGAGAATCTTGTCCTTGTCAAGTTTAGACTCTTTAAGGTGTCAACTTTTATTATTCTCTTTATATTGCCTTAAATAGTACTTGAAAGACTAACAGCCGCAAATTCAGTATTGTTTTGTGTTGAAAATTTCTTATAGCGGGCATCTGAACAGATGATTTAAAAAAATACTTGGCCTTAAGATTTTTTGTAATTTAAAACCAGAAATGGCATATCGATCAGATCCTATGTTACATAGCACGTATCTTAAGTGACAACCATCACGTTCATAATGAGCTTGTACTCTTATAGTGTATATTTCCCTCTGTTTCAATAGTTTATTAAAAAATGAATGATACAAGCTTATATTTACAATTTTTTTTGTTTTAATCTTTTCATTTTATCCTCAATACCATTCCCTTTTAATCACAGAAACACCCTAATATGTTTAAACCCACAAGTATTAATGTAATTTTCGTAGGTGCTGGAAAGATTTGTTTTGTTTCTTAAACTTCATATCCATTTACTATATATTTTATGTAAAATGAAAGTGAGGAGTATTATTTAAGAATCATTTCCTATATATGGACAACAATGAAAGGAACGAATCACAAATAAGATTTGACTTAGAGAAAAAGTCAAAAGAAATTGCTGTAAATGCTCAAAAATATTCATCTCCTAAAATATTCCCAAGAATGCAATGGTGCGACCGTAACTCATGGTCGTAATCATTTTTACACTCAATAGTCATTGCAATTATCGTCTTTATATTTGTATTTGGAGGGTATATATGCCTTCGAAACTATACAAGGAATTTTCAGTAAGCTAGCGATGGCTTTATTATTGGAAAACAGCTCTAAACACACTAACAATCACTTCCAATTGCTATATGGACGATGGAGTTTCTATCATGAAAAGGAAGAGTTCGTATTCACCCTTTCATGACTCTCAAAGAAGTTTAGTGATTTTCACTCACTTAACTTTTACAATAACGTGGTCCCCTTGATTGTTTTGATTATATTTATATATGAATTGCTTGGTGATGGTTTGAATCTGATGCTTGCCTTATTACTTTTGTGAAATGAAAATTTATGTTTGCTGTGAATCTGATGCCTTTCTTGCCCTTTCCTCTTCTTTCATGTGTTTCTGTTCTTGAAATGTCTATTTGAAGCCTTTCGCTTTGCCTTTGCTTTTTCTTGGACTATAAATAAGTGTAATGCATTTGAGTTATTTCATTGTGGAAGCATTTTTGGAGACTTCAGCTTTTCACAAGTACTAATAATCTTTTGAGACTTTTAACTATACTATCCATCAATGGCAAGCCAACAACAACCTCGTCCATTGTTCCGTTTTGCTTCTATGGTTCGCCCTGCTGTGGCTGCACAACCGTCAGCTCCAGCTCCAGCACCCGCCCCACAACCGTTGTTCCGGACTACGACTACCACCCCATTTAGGCCTCCGGCATCAGCAACTACTGCTCCTACAGCAACTGCTGCTACTGCTCAGCCAACTCAACCTCAAGAATCTAGACCACAAACACCAACTACTGCTTCTGCTCCTCCTGCCGCCCCTGCACCACTACTGCCAGCACCTCCTCAGCCACAACAACAACCAGCAATGCCAGCCCCACGTAGCCCAATTTCAGCACCACAGCCTCAGCCAGTGGCTGCAGCTTCCCCACGTTCCACTCCAGCCACTCCACCTCCAAGATCACCTGTTGCTCCTCCACCTGTTGTTTCGCCACCGAAGGCTCCTTCACCACGTTCTCTGGTGGCAGCCCAGCCACAACGTACCCCAACCGACGTACCTAAATCTCCTGTCATTAAAGCCACCACATCAGTGCCACAATCCCCATTCAAGACATTAGCTTCTAATGTGACAACAGAAAGCGCTCCACTTGGTCGGTTTAGTAGTCCGTATTCTTCACCACTACCATCTCCAAACACAAAATTGGCAGATTCTACCCAAACTCTCATCAATCAATCATCACCATCAAAAGCTCCAACACCATCTCAAAAAGTAATCCAGCCTAATTTAGTGAAAACCCAAACCTACTCTCCTCAAATTAAGCCTGCAGTTTCTCACCCTCCATCCCCACTAAAGCTTCCCCCTCCTCAACTTGAACTTGAGTCCAAGATTCCTCCACATGTTGATCAGAAAAGTGTTGTGGTCCAAGAAACCACGAGAGCTAGCATGAATGGTAATCATGTCCCGCAGATTACTAGAAATGGAAAAAATGTAGAAAATGGGAAACGGGAATTGGTTAAAAAAGATAAAGGGGTTCAGCAGAAGAAGGCATCGAACTATGATACAGGAGATGACTTAGGAATGAGTGTTCTAACACTAGCTGGTGAAAACAAGGGAGCTATTATGGAGTTAAGCCCTTCAAGGAAGACATACAGCCCTCAGAGCCATCAAAAGCAAGGAAGCCCAAAGGCGTGGAGTAGCAGTGAGGATGATGGAGAAAAGTCAGGGAGCGAAAGTGGAAGGAAAAGAGAGAATAAAACGCCAAATAAGTCCCTTCCTATGACTGCATTCATGAACAGCAACGTGCAGGGTGTCAACAACTCCATTCTCCACAATGCTTCTTGCACTCACCATGATCCCGGTGTCCACCTTGTTTTTGCTAGAAAGACTAATGGTAGGCATGGGTTCCACATTAAGGGAAGTCCAAAGAGCTAAAATATGTTTAAAAAGCAGTCAAACACTCAAGAGTCTTTTTCATGGAGGGTCCTTTTTTTCTATTGGTATTTCGAAAGAATAAATTGAGTGGTACAGAAAAGGACATGGATTCTGATTCTTCATGCATGGCTGCAACCCACTTCTCATGCACGAGAATCATCCTTACCTTTGGAAGGACAGGGAGATTCTATGCACAATCTTACTACATCCAATAAACCTTTCTTATGTATTGAGCATTATTATTGTTCTATGTAATTTGTAACTCCAATATATAGAGAATTCCCCATCTCTTATTATTATAGACATATTTAGTAAATATTGAATACCAGCTTTTAAGAGAACAAACAATGATAACTGGATGAATAATATTAACAGGCTGTATTACCTTGTAAATGAATGTTGGAATAGGTGACCATACCTCTTTTAAATTTCCCATGTGAAGATGGATTTCAGGAAGAATGTGTACAGATGCTAATATTCTGCTCATGCATTTATTCTCATATATTCCGATCGAATTTGGTAAACTGACAAAGACTAGCTACTATATATCAAGAGAATCTGTTTTTTTGGTTCGTAATTTGGACCATTTCATATACAATTAAGCATGGAGATCATCAAAGTCTGTCGCCTTATGATCAAATGTTCATGTATGATTTTGTAACTTCAGTTTTTAATTAGACTGAAATGAATAACACATTCAAATACTTGAATATGAATATCTGTTTATTTGCTTTTGAGCTTAGTAAATCCAAAAGAGGGGAATTCTAAAAAAAGAAGTACCAACTAGAAAGCGTTTTGTGTAACTCGAGGCCAGTATAGCAGGTCTAAGCAATAGGTATATAATTGTAAACAAAGCAAGAAAACAGGACGCAAATAACCAATTACCTGCAAAATCATATGTCTAAGGATAGAGGACAAATTGTCAAATCGCAAATGGAAATTGCTAAGGCGTTCTGAGAGACTACATTCATAGATACACGACGTTAATTCTTAGGGTTTAGTAACGATCGATTGTGTCCATATAACACCTCTCCCATCTTCTGGCTGCAAGGAAATTATGCAGTATCTGAATTTTCATCTTCTTTCTAAATCTAAGGAGAAGAAGTTAAATAAGGAGTGAAAAAGGGAAGTTGAAGGGTGGTGTTAATGGCGCAAGGCCGAAAAGGGAATGGAGAAAACGGTGCCTGGCTGGCAATTGATTTTGCGCTTGCGTTGCCACAATGAAAGGCCTGAGAACAGGGAATCACGAAATGGACTAAGATTTGCTAGGATAAGCGCGCTCCTACAAAATAACGGGCATTTGCATCTATACTTGACGTTGGCGATATTTCCATATATTTTGATATTAATTTACTGGTATTTTTAGAGCTCTTTGATAATATTTGATACTGCGTATGCCAAACTTACTCGCTTATTGAGTTTTATACTTATTTGGGTTTTAATGAATAATATAGGTACATTCGAGGTGGAATTTGGAGCAAAATGAGGAAGTAACGTTATTAAAATTTGAAGCATTGGAGACTTGAGTTAATGAATTAAAAGTGAAACTCCTTGCTCTCAAATAAAATTGGAGAATCATTACAAGATTCTAATTCCAAGTAGCATGTGGCAGCAAGTGGAACGTGATTAGAAGAGTCAATTCAGCATTTGAATTGTGGAAGGCATCAAAGATTGGTTGAACATACAAAGTGAGATGAATGTAGAAGTTAGGCAACAAATTGAAATAGAAAAGGTGAGCAACGCAAGGCAGACCATTTCCACGTCGCGAGGGGAGGCCTAGCGCGGGCAAGTCCAGGAGCGACGCACTGATGTCCGGGTCGGAGGCTATTTCGTTTCTTTTTTCTATTTTGGACTTGATTATTTTGTCTAAGTTTTTTCTTATATCTATAAATAGTCTTTAAATATAATTTTTTAAAAGACTTTTGACCAAGAGAGAGCACAGAGCCGATGTGGAGGCCGCATTTCATCTTTTCCGCCAAACTTATTAATTTTTATGTTTGTTTGGATGATTTGTTATTTTGCTACTATGTCTATGTGGAGCTAAACTTCGCGTTCTAAGGTTGTGATTGTCATGAATATTTAAGTTTATTAATTAAATCACCATTAATTCAAGTTATCATCGTAGGTTGTTTCTCTAATTCTGTGCATAATGTCTTAATTATTTGGCCAGCAATTGAGTTCTATTTAAAATTTATGCTATACTTGGGAAAACCGTGTTTAAATTTGAGTAGAATTAGAAAGAGCTGGTTTCCGAACCCGTGACTTGGGGGAGGATTTCGTGGTTAGAATAGGAATATATCTAACAGTCTTACTTAGTTGAATGTCGTATTTTCTTCATTCATGATAGATTCAATACCATAGGAATGTAAGGTTGATATATTGTGAATAGACGGATAGTAATGTGAGAACATGTTATTTATACAAATGATCCGGTCAACAAGCAACCATAGATAATTCGTATTAACAGGTGTAATTACGAATTCAATAGGATTGATAAACCGACTACAACTCTGAAATCTTTATCTCCTTTGATTAAAATCCAACCACAATCGCTTCTTATTAATTTAGTTATTTACGTGTTTAAATTTAGCAATATTAGTTGTAATAGAAAAATCAACACTTTTGATTACCTTGGGCAGTAAATTAATTTTAATTTGCTTAGTTAACAACTACTCTAAGTCTCTGTGGGTTCGACATCCGACTTTCGATTCACTCTAACTTGATGTCCGCATATACTTGCGTGTACTTAAGGAACCAACAATACCTTGTTTTGAGGTCACCATTGAAGTAATACCCACTTTGTACAAACAATTACAAGTCTATCCGCTTATATTTCAACTTCAGACTTATCGGGTAAAATGACCCGACCGGTCGTTTTGAGCGTTGCACTTCGCTTGGTAGTTTGTGGGCATGAAAAGCTCCGTATGATGTATTATGACTTGTGTGAATCATCGAATTTAATTTTTCGGTTAATCGGGAATGATTTGGAAGGATGATTCTCAACTAGAAAGCTTTAAATTGGAAGAATTGACCAAGTTTGACTTCTTGTGAATTTGGCCCTGGAATGGAGTTTTGATGATTTTGATAGGTTCGGATGGTGATTTTGGACTCGTGCGTATGCTCGTATTTGGATATTTCTAGAAGCTTTCGACACAAATTGGCGAAAATTAAAAATTTGAAGGTTTGAAAAGTTCATAAGTTTGACCGAAAGTTAACTTTGAGGATATCAGATTCGGATTGTGGTTCCGAGAATTGGAATAACTTTGTTATTTCATTTGGGATTTGTGTGCAAAATTTGGATTCATTCCGGGTTGATTTGATATGTTTAGGCGCGAGTTTTGGAAATTGAAAGTTCAAAGTTCATAGATTTTGATTTGAGATGCGAATCGTCATCTTGATGTTGTTATATGTGATTTGAGGCCTCGTGTGGGACCGTATTATGTTATGACACTTGTTGGTATACTTGGTCGGGGTCCCGAGGAACTCGGGTATGTTTCGGATGAGGTTCGGATCGTTCAGAACATTTTTGTTAAGGCTGGGCAGGTCTATCTGGTGTGGTCGCACTTGCAGACCACTAGGCGCAGGTGCATGGATGGTGATCGCAGAAGCGAAAGGAGCGCATACGCGGACCCTTCTCGCACTTGTGATTGCACAGAAGCGGAAGAAGTTATGTAGGTACGAGGGCTGGTTGATGAGTGTGGATCCGCAGATACGGGAATTGGCTCGCAAATGCAAGGCCTCAGGAGCGGAATTTTTACGCAAATGCGAAGAGGCCGGGTCAGAAGTTAAAATTGTGGGTTTTGAGGTTATTCTCATTTTTGGTTTTCGGAGTTCGATTTGGGCGACTTCAGAGATGAAATTTTCCACATGACTTGGGGTAAGTATTCTTGACTCATTTGTGGTCATATTTCATGAACTAATCTTTGTTTTCGGCATTGGATTATTTATTTTTAAAGAGAAATCGAAGGAATTTTCTATAGTTTCATAAAAATGAATTTTTGAGATTTGAATGTCGATTCGGAGCCGGATTTGAGTGAAACTAGTATGGTTAGACTTGTTTTTGAATGAATTATTGGATTTTATAAGTTTTGTCGGGTTCCGAGGTGTGAGCCGGGTTGGACTTTTGGCGGATTTTGGACTTTTGATTAAAGATTTGACGTTTATCAATTGGTGTGTTTTCTTTCGCAGTATTCGATGTATTTGAGTTGCTTTTGGCTAGTTTTGAGCTGTTCGGAGGTCGGTAAGCACGAGATGGCATTTTTAGAGCATCGCTTGGCTTGCTCGGTATTGGAATTGGCTCGTTCAAGGTAAGTAACACTTCTAAATTTAGTGCTTAGGGTATGAAACCCCAAATTACGTGTTATGTAATTAATGTTGAGGTGACGCACATTCTAGGTGACGGGCGTGTGGGCGTTCACCGTGTAAGTTGTGACTCTGTTATTTCTGTGGTACTGTGTAGTTACCTGATCTTACTTGTGGCCATGAGATTCCGATGTACTTGAGCCATTGAGCTGTGATACATGTTAGAAACAATGCTAGGCTACATGTTTATCATGTTGGGAACATTGAGGTCACTTTTTCTATTGAGCTATCTTCTTTATTGATTTACATACTCAGTCATTCACATTCATATGCATATCATATCTCAGTCTCTGTTATCATTTATTGAACCATCATATTATCATTTTGGGCTAGTTTCATGTCTTTGTGAGCCCGAGAGACTGGAGAGTTTGATGACTGAGTGAGGCCGAGGCCCTGAGTGAGAGTGATATTATGGGATTGGGCTGCATGCCACAGCATGTTATATTGGTTCCATTTTATGGGATTGCATTGTACGCCGCAGCGATATAGCGCTTGGACTGAAGGAGCTCATCCGGAGTCCGCACACACCCCAAGTGAGTGCAGTTGACTCTTTCTCTATAGATATATGCAAACTAGTCCTTATATACATAGCCATATGTCCCATTGCGGTGTGCAACCCGATCAATACACACACACAGACACACACACACACACATATATATATATATAGATGTAAAGCCCATTGCAGCGTGCAACCCAATCTATATATACATAACCATAAGGCCCATTGCGGCGTGAAACCCGATCCACAGACACACACACACACACACATATATGGATCGGGTTGCATGCCGCAATGGGTCTTATGGATTTATGTTAATCGGTCTGCGCGTCGCAGCAGGTATTGTACAGAGCAGAGTGATTGAGTGTGCTGAGTAAATTGAGCATGGTGAGAGAAAATGCGAGACAGTGAGATTGAGTTCTCTGAGAGCGTGGGTACATGAGTTCATCACTGAGATGCATTGCATTTGACATGCGTACTTGAGATACATGCATAAAGATACATTTCCTTCTGCTACTCGGTTTTGGTGACATTTATGATTTTACTTGTATCTTGACATGTGGTCATAGAGATGTACTTTCATGCTATCTGAAAATGAAACATCTTATTTATTATTGAAAGGATTTTTGAGAAAAATCACAGTTCTCAAAATTACTCATATTTTTGGCAATTTCGGTAAAAGATTTGGATTTTCACTGAGATTATTGAAAAGCATGCCTATTTTCTATAACTGTGAATGAGCAGAGCATTTTATTTCTGAGATTCTTGTTTTATTACTTGTGTTATGAATTATGTTGGGATATTGATATTGGACCCGACCTTTGTTCTAGCTCATCACTACTTTCAATCTAAGGTTATTGTTACTTAGTGAGTACATGAGGTCGGTTGTATTCATACTACACTTATGCACCTTGCGTGCAGATGTTGGCTGCTGATGTTGCTGTGTCCGATGGGAGCTAGATTTGAAGATGTACATGCGCTCCGGTTGTAGCTGCCTCTTGTTCATGGTAACCTTAGAATGTATAAATCTGTTTATGTACTTTCGAACAAATAATGTATTTATTTCATACCAGCTTTATAAACTCTATTCTTAGAAACTCATGATTTGTACTACCGGTCCTTGGAAAATGTATAAGATTCAGTTAATTTCTTTTGTTTAATTTTCTTATTAATGTTATTGGAATTGGATAGTTATTAGTTGGCTTGCCTAGCGGATTAGGTTAGGTGCCATCACGACTAGTGGATTTGGGGCCGTGACATCGGGTCTGAAGTTAAAGAAAAACAAAATTAGTCTGAAGTGCAATGCACTTAAGGCCGATTAAGTCTAAAGTGCCAAAATTACATTAAAGATGCAGTTAAGGCCAATTAGGCCTGATGTGCAACAATATTTTCATGCACTTAGTGCCAAATATATCTGAAATGCAAAATTACACTTAAGGCCAAATATGTCTAAAATGCAATCAATAGTTTCATGTACATAAGGACAAATAGGTCTAAAGTGCAAATGCCCAAAAATAGAAACTTGTTTTTCGAATTTCATCCAATACACGATTCAATACCTAAATCTATTCAAAATGAGTTCAAATTTGAAATGTTACCTCCAAATATCATAAAGAAAAATCCATAATCATCAATTTTTCAAAATAATAAAAAATCTAACAAACCCATTTAGCAATTAAGAAGAAGAAAACATGCTAAGTAGTAACAAAGAAAGGAACGTCATATCAGCTCACTACTGTAAAACACCATAAACCGCCTTAAAAACCTGCTCACAAGAACCTTGTAAATTTATCGTCCCCTTTATTTTTACAACGACTAAGAAGGAGGAGGAGGAGGAGGAGGAGAAAAAGGCCTAATGTTATCTGTACTTTGAGCACTAGTTAAAATATTTTTTAAAGTGAACACAAATTAAATGGGGCCAACCAAATAGGGCATTTCGTAAAATTTTACACAATAATACAATACAAGGGAAAACTATAGGGATCTTTATATAAATAGTCGGCCAAATTCACTTTTTATTTTTTCTAGTTGGTAAATATAGATTATTGTGATGACCCAAGGGGTCATTTCATAAAATTAGACTCCTTTCCATGCTAAATAACCATTAAAAAGACTAAATTAAATACCTCAACAAAATTTTAATGCTTGTATAAAGAGCACGGGGACAGAGGTTGGTATAAGAATATGTACAGGCTTGCCAAAGCGAGAGAGAGGAGGTCCTGATATCTGGACCAAGTGAAGTGCATCAAAGACGAGGAAGGCAAAGTATTGATGGAAGAGGCACACATTAGATGAAGATGGTATACATACTTCCATAAACTCTTGAATAAAGATGGGGATATGAATATTATGGCGGGTGATTTGTATCACTCCAAGAGTTGTTGAAATTTTGAGTATTGTAGGTCTATAAAAGTTGAGGAGGTTGAGAGATATATGCATAAGATAATCAGGGGAAGAGCAGCCGGACTGGACGATATCCCGATTAAATTTTAGAAGTGCGCGGGAAGGACAAATTTGGAGTGCCTAGCTGGGTTGTTCAATGTTATTTTTAGGATGGAAAAAATGCTCGAAGAATAAAGGTGTGATGACCCGGCCGGTCGTCTTAAGAATTAACGTCCCGATCTCCTATTAACTATTTTCCCCAAGTCTATTTCTGCTAAATTGAATTGCCGGGACATTCGGTTTTGAGTTTCGGAGAGTTTTGGGACACTTAGTCCCTAAATGAGAGCTTAGGTGTTGGAAAGTTGCCCGTAGTCGGAACAGTGTGAAGACAACCTCTAAATTGAAATCTGGGGGTTCCGTTAGCTCCATTAGGTGATTTCGGGGTTGGGAGCGTGCCCGGAATGCATTTTGGAAGTCCGTAGCTCATTTAGGCTTAAAATGCCGAAGTTTGAATTTTTGAAGTTTCCAGTCCGATAGTGAGTCTTTGATCCGAGGGTCGAAATGGAATTCCGGAAGTTGCAGTAGTTCCCTCATGTCATTTGGGATGTGTGTGCAAAATTTGAGGTCATTCGGATGAGTTTAGACGTGTTTCGGTGTCGGATATGAATTCTAGAATTCTCCTAAGTTTCTAGGCTTGAACCTATGCATAATCGATGATTTTGATGTTATGAGACGTGTTTTTAAGGCTCGACCTAGTTCGAATAAGGTATTAGGGTTGGTTGTTGGTCTTGGTTGAGGTCACGGTGGCCTCGGGGTTGTTTCGGATGCTTAAGGGGAGAAATTGGGACTTATCAAATGGTTGAACCAGACCTCTTCTGGTGTTTTCGCACCTGCAAAGGTTTTCCCGCAGGTGAGGACTCGCAGGCGCGATAGGGTTGATCGCAGGTGCGATGGCGAGGGATTTGTCCAGTGGTCGCAGGTGCGACCTGAGTTCCGCAGGTGCGGAACTGCAGGCGCGACCAAACGACCGCAGGTGCGGCCCCAGTGGACTTAAGTAAATTCCGAACCTGCGATGATTTTTTCCACAGGTGCGGTACCGCAGGTGTGGTGATCGGGACCGCAGGTGCGAGATCCCTGTGTGTTTATTCCAAAAATCTGAGGGTTTATTTCATAAGTCTAAAAAAAATCGTTTGAGAGCTCGGGAATTAGCGATTTTCAGTGGGTTTTGAAGAGAAGGATCATAGGTAACGTTTTCTGATCCTAATTCATTGTTAGACCATTAATCCCCGTTGTTTTCTTTAGTTTAATTATCAAAAATGGGGGGAAACCCATGGGAACTTGATGAACTTCCCCAAAACGAAATTCTAAGAATTTAAGGGGTTTTTGGCATCGGATTTCGATGTTTCTGGTCGAGTGAGTTCATGAGTGAATGGGTGTCCGGAAAATATAACTTTTACCCGATTCTGAGACGTGGGCCCCAGTGGCCTTTTTGTCATTTTACCTAATTTCATGCCTTAGCTTTGAATTAAATAGTAGAATTAGTTGCTTGAGATGTTATTTACGATATGTAATTGTTTTGAATAGATTTGGGCCACATGGAGTCGGATACTCGTGGCAAAAGTGTGGTTTCGAGTTGATTTTGAGTTGGTTCGAGGTAAGTGGCTTGTCTAACCTTGTGTGGGAGACCTTTCCCCTTAGGATGTGATATTTGGTAATTGAATGCCTCGTACGTGAGGTGACGAGCGCGTACTTGTGCTAATTGTTGAAAATCCGGTTATACTTTAAGTATTTAGACTGAGTTTCTTTCTTACCTGTTTTATTCTACTTGCAATTATAGTCTATGTTAGCTTAGAAAAGCATGCCTAGTTGCCCTAAATTGCCTATTTGCTTAAGTTGCTTTAATTGTACTACGTGAAGCATGTTAGGCTAGAACTACTTGTTGCCTTGTATTTTTGCACTCTATTTCTGAATATCTTCTTGTTGTGGCTGCGTATTTACATTGGGACTATGGATGTGGGATTCCGGTAGCTCCCCCCTTGTTTGTTTACCTTGGGACTGCGGGTTAAATTCTCGATAGATCCCCCTGCACATTTACTTTGGGACTGCGGGTTAGATTCATGATAGATCCCATTGCATATTTACTTTGGGACTGCGGGTTCGATCCCGATAGATCCCCCTGCACATTGATAGCTGAACAACGAGACGGTATCCCGGGAGATTCTTCGGATATACACATATGATGGACTACGGGACGGTACCCCGGGAGATCCACTGGACAGTTGAGAAAAGGACTACAGGACGGTATCCTGGGAGATCCTCATTGTTACCATTGTTATTGAGCTGTACATAGTCCGTGTTTACTACGTTCTTTGTGTTTTCGGGTTATTTCCTTGTTTAACCTGTCTTATTTCACTGTTGTACTCATTATTACTGCCTGTTTTCATACTGTAAATTTCTATTATATTGTTTAACCTCAGTAGGGCCCAGACCTTCCTCGTCACTACCCGACCGAGGTTAGGCTTGTTACTTACTGAGTACCGCTGTGGTGTACTCATGCCCCTTCTGCGCATGTTTTTCATGTGCAGATCCAGGTAACACAACCCAGGCGCACTATCCCCGAGGTTGAGAGATCTAGCAGAGACTTCGAGGTACATCTGCCGCGTCCGCAGACCAGGAGTCTCAATCTTATTCTAGCTTTAGTGGAAAGTTTTTCCTTCCTTTCAGTTGTTTAGACGTTTTGGAGTTAGAGCCGTGTATTACATTTCTGTTAGCCTGTGTTTCCCGTGAGTTTCAGGGTTTTGGGGTGATATTGTAGACTTCTGCATTATTGGGTTATATATGTCGAGCGGCATTTATATACAAACTTTCTATAGTTGTTCAGTTTCAATTAATTATTCCGCAAGTTACATTGTTTTTTCGCATTTTTAGGCTTACCTAGTTATAGGGACTAGGTGCCATCACGGCATTTTCACGGAGGGTGAACTGGGATCGTGATAAGTTGGTATCAGAGCTCTAGGTTCATAGGAGTCACGGAACACAGGCCGGTTTATTAGAGTCTCGCTGATTGGTACGGAGACGTCTGTACTTATATACGAGGGGCTATGTAATTTTTTAGGAAAAATCCTTACTTCATTTGATTTCCTTGTCGTGTGATATTTTTTTTTTGACATAAATACTAAACCTCTGTCTTCTATTCTCTCACAGATGGTGAGGACACGTGCTACTCGGGACGATCAGGCACCTGCGCCCCCTACTGCAGCCGTCAGAGGCCGGGGCCGAGGTAGAGGCCAAGGATGCGCACGTGGTGTAGCGAGAGCACCTGCACGAGCTGCCGCCGAGGAACCACTAGCAGATCCAGCCGTAGTCCAAGCACCTGACACGCCTACTGCCACTACTACTCCATCCCTTCAGGAGACGTTAGCTCAGTTCATGTCTATGTACACTACTCTGGCTCAGGCAGGGTTGCTTTCCCTTGCTGCAACCACATCCCAGGCCGGGGGAGGAGCACAGACTCCCGCACCCACACTCCTGAGCAGTGAGTGCATGTGGAGAAGGTCCTAGAGATCATTCCTGCACCGCCCGTAGTGCCAGTTCAGCCCGAGGATGGGTCAACTGCTTCAGAGGACGAGCAACGGAGACTTGAGAGGTTCAAGAAGTATGATCCTCCGGTATTTATTGGTCTAGCATCAGACGATGCCTTGGAGTTTCTAGAGGAGTGCCACCGTATTCTTCGCACTATGGGCATAGCCAGATCTAGTGGGGTTTCCTTTACTACCTTCCAGCTTCGCGGAGCCGCCTATGATTGGTGGCGCACTTATGAGTTAGATAGTCCAGACGAGGCTTCTTCACTGACCTGGACCCAGTTCTCAGATATGTTCCTGAGAGAGTTTGTTCCTTAGAGCCTCAGGGACGCATGGCACGCAGAGTTTGAGCATTTGCGCCAGGGTGCTATGACAGTTTCAGAGTATGCTATCCGTTACACCAGATTGGCTAGGCATTCACCGGCTTTGGTTGCTACGGTCCGCGAGAGGGTTCGCCGGTTCTTCGAGGGTCTTATCCCACCTATCAGATCTAGCATGGCTTGAGAGTTGGAGATGGACATTCCTTATCAGCACGTAGTGAGCATTGCTAGGAGGATCGAGGGTATGCTCTCTAGGGAGCGAGAGGAGAGATAGGCCAAGAGGTCTCGAGAGTCGGGCCACTACTCTGGTGCCCGTACCCCAGCAGCAGGTCGACATGGTAGGGGTTATATGGTCCTCCCCGTTCATTCAGCTATTCCAGCAGCCAGCGGTACCCCAGCTCCGCCCAGGCCTCATGAGCCTTACTATGCACCTCTAGTTTCTAGCGCGCCTCCTGCGCGGGGTGCTTTCAGAGGTCAGTCTAGCAGACTTGGACCTAGCCAGTCACAACCAGCACGTCCTCCCAGAGCTTGTTTTGAGTATGGAGATACACGCCATATGGTTAGGTACTTCCCTAGACTTAGTAGGGGTGCATCTTCACAGACTTTTCAGCCACAGCGTGCTCAGCAGAGTTCTCAGGCCATGATCACAGCTCCAGCTGCTACCCTATCTGCCCAGCCAGCTAGGGGCGGAGGTTGGGGAGGTAGAGGTCGCCCTCGAGGGGGAGTCCAGGCAAGATATTATGCTATTCCTGCTCGTACCGAGGCTGTTTCCTCCGATTCTATCATTACATGTATTATACTAGTTTGTCACAGAGATGCATCGGTTCTATTCGATCCATGCTCCACGTATTCTTATGTGTCTTCTTATTTTTCTCCGCATTTGGGTATAGCCCGAGATTCCTTGAGCTCTCCTGTTTATGTTTCTACTCCTGTGGGAGATTCTCTTGTTGTGGACCGCGTTTATCGGTCGTGTTTTGTTACTATTCATGGATTTGAGACTAGTGCGGATTTATTGTTACTCGATATGGTGGATTTTTATAGTATCTTGGGCATGAATGGTTGTCTCCCCATTATGATATTCTTGATTGTCACGCCAAGAACGTGACGCTGGCTATGCCAGGTATTCCGCATGTTGAGTGGAGTGGTACCTTAGATCACACTCCCAGTAAAGTTATCTCTTTCCTTAAAGCTCAGCGTATGGTTGAGAAGGGGTGTGCCGCGTATTTAGCTTATGTGAGAGATGTCAGTGTTGATACCCCTTCTGTTGATTCAGTTCCAGTGGTACGGGATTATCCCGAATGTGTTTCCAGCTGACCTTCCGGGCATGCCGCCCGATAGAGACATTGATTTGTTGCCGGGCACTCAGCCCATTTCCATTCCTCCGTACCATATGGCTCCTCCTGAGTTGAAGGAGTTGAAGGATCAGTTACAAGAATTTCTTGATAAGGGTTTTATTCGACCCAGTGTTCAACCTTGGGGTTCTCCTGTCTTGTTTGTGAAGAAAAAAGATGGTTCTATGCGTATGTGTATTGATTATCGCCAGTTGAACAGGGTTACAGTGAAGAACTGTTATCCCTTGCCTCGTATTGACGATCTATTTGACCAGCTTCAGGGCGCACATGTATTTTCTAAGATTGATTTGCGCTCAGGTTACCATCAGTTGAAGATTCTAGAGCCAGATATCCCGAAGACTACCTTCAGGACTCGGTATAGCCATTACGAGTTTCTAGTTATGTCATTTGGGCTGACTAATGCCCCAGCAACATTTATGCATTTGATGCACAGTGTGTTCAGACCATATCTCGATTCGTTCGTCATTATTTTCATAGGTGATAATCTTGTTTATTCCCGTAGTTGGGAAGATCATAAGCAGCACCTGAGGGCAGTGCTTCAGACCCTGAGAGAGAAGAAGTTGTATGCAAAGTTCTCAAAATGTGAGTTCTGGTTGATTTTTGTGGCATTCTTTGGCCACGTAGTATCGAGTGAGGGCCTTCGGGTGGATCCAAAGAAGGTAAAGGCCGTGTAGAGTTGGCCCAGGCCGTCCTCAGTTTCAGAGATTCGTACTTTCCTTGGCTTGGCCGGCTACTACCGTCGTTTTGTGGAGGGATTTTCATTGATTGCAGCCCCTATGACTAGATTGACCCAGAAGGGTGCTGTATTTCAGTGGACAGAGGAGTGTGAGGCGAGCTTTCAGAAGCTCAAGACAGCTTTGACTACAACCCCAATCTTGGTATTGCCTACTGGTTCGGGGTCTTATACATTTTATTATGATGCCTCGCGAGTCAGCCTTAGAGCGGTGTTGATGCAGGACGGTAGGGTGATTGCCTACGCGTCCAGACAATTGAATATACATGAGAAGAATTACCCTGTCCATGACCTTGAGTTAGCTGCCATTATTCATGCCTTGAAGATCTGCCGTCATTATTTGTACGGTGTGCCTTGTGAGATTTATATTGACCACCGGAGTTTGCAGCACATATTCAGGCAGAAGGATCTAAAATTGCGCCAGCGTAGATGGTTAGAGTTGCTAAAGGACTATGACATCATGATATTATACCACCCGGGGAAGGCTAATGTGGTGGCCGACGCCTTGAGTCGCCGGGCGGAGAGTTTGGGGAGTTTGGCATACCTTCATGCAGCTGAGAGGCCTCTAGCCTTAGATGTTCAGTCCTTAACCAGTCAGTTCGTGAGATTGGATCTTTCTGAGCCTTTCCTGGTATTAGCTTGTGTGGTTGCTCGATCTTCCCTCCATGATCGTATCAGAGAGCACTAGTATGATGATCCCCACCTTTTAGTTCTCCAGGATAGAGTCCGGCGGGGTGATGCCAGGGGTGTGACTATAGGAGAGGATGGAGGATGCAGGGCCGTATCTGTGTGCCCAACATAGATGGGATTCAGGAGTTGATTCTTGAGGAGGCCCATAATTCGCGGTATTCTATCTATCTGGGTACCACAAAGATGTAGCAGGATCTGAGACAACACTATTAGTGGCGAAGAATGAAGACGGATATAGCCGAGTTTGTAGCCAAGTGTCTCAACTGTTAGCAGGTCAAATGTGAGCATCAGAGACCGGGAGGGTTACTTTAGCAGATTGAGCTTCCAGAGTGGAAGTGGGAGCGGATCACCGTGGACTTTGTGGTTGGACTTCCTCGGACTTGTAGGAAGCATGATGCTATTGGGTGATTGTGGATCAGCTGACCAAATCAGCCCATTTCATTCCGGTACTGACTACTTATTCTTCGGAGCGGTTGGCGGAGATTTATATCCGAGAGATCGTTCGTCTGCATGGTATTTCAATTTCTATTATTTCAGACAGAGGTACTCAGTTCACTATACGGTTCTGGAGAGCCGTTCAGCAGGAGTTAGGTACCAGGGTGTAGTTGAGCACAACATTCCACCCCCAGACGGACGGACAATCCGAGCGCACTATTAAGATTCTTGAGGATATGCTCCGTGCCTGTGTGATTGAGTTTGAAGGGTCTTGGGATCAGTTCTTGCCATTGGCTTAGTTTTCTTACAACAACAGTTATCATTCCAGCATTCAGATAGCGCCGTATGAGGCTTTATATGGTAGGAGGTGCAGATCTCCAGTGGGTTGGTTTGAGCCGGGTGAGGCCAGGCTATTGGGCACAGAGTTAGTTCAGGATGCATTGGAGAAGGTCAAGGTGATTCAGGATATACTCCGTACAACCCAGTCCAGAAAGAAGATTTACGCGGACCGGAAGGTTCGTGATGTTTCATATATGGTCGGAGAGCGGCTTCTACTTCGGGTTTTGCCTATGAAGGGCGTTATGAGATTTGGGAAGAAAGGGAAGTTGAGTCCGAGGTTTATTGGCCTTTTTGAGATATTGAGGCGTGTTGGGGAGGTTGCTTATGAGTTTGCCTTACCTCCCAGCTTGGCAGGAGTTCATCCGGTATTTCATGTTTCGATGCTCCGGAGATATAACGGTGACCCGTCTCATGTCTTAGATTTCATCTCAGTCCAATTGAACAAGGACCTATCATATGTTGAGGAGCCTGTAGCTATATTGGACAGGGTGGTTAGAAAGCTCAGGTCGAAGAACATTGCTTCAGTAAAGGTTCAGTGGCGGGGTCAGCCAGCCGATGAGGCGACCTGGGAGATCGAGCAGGATATGCGCAGCAATTACCCTCATCTTTTTACCTACTTCAGGTATGTCTTTATGCTCGTTCGAGGACGAACGAATGTTTAAGTGTAGGAGGATGTGACGACCTGGCCGGTCGTCTTAAGAATTAATGCCCCGATCCCCTATTAACTGTTTTCCCCAAGTCTATTTCTGCTAAATTGAATTGCCAGGACGTTCGATTTTGAGTTTCGGAGAGTTTTGGGACACTTAGTACCTAAATGAGAGCTTAGGTGTTGGAAAGTTTCCCGTAGTTAGAACAGTGTGAAGACAGCCTCGGAATGGAAATCCGGGGGTTCTGTTAGCTTCGTTAGGTGATTTCGTGGTTGGGAGCATGTTCGGAATGCATTTTGGAAGTCCATAGCTCATTTAGGCTTAAAATGCCGAAGTTTGAATTTTTGAAGTTTCCAGTCCGATAGTGAGACTTTGATCCGAGGGTCGGAATGGAATTCCGAAAGTCGCAGTAGTTCCGTCATGTCATTTGGGATGTGTGTGCAGAATTTGAGGTCATTCAGATAAGTTTAGACGTGTTTCGGCGTCAGATGTGAATTCTAGAATTTTCCTAAGTTTCTAGGCTTGAACCTATGCATAATCGATGACTTTGATGTTATGAGACGTGTTTTTAAGGATCGACCTAGTTCGAATAAGGTATTAGGGTCGGTTGGTGGTTTTGGTTGAGGTCCCGGGGGCCTCGGGGTTATTTCGGAAGCTTAACGAGAGAAATTGGGACTTATCAAATGGCTGAACCATACCTCTTTTGGTGTTTTCGCACCTGTGAAGGTTTTCCCGCAGGTGCGGAACCGGAGGCACGATAGGGTTGATCGCAGGTGCGATGGTGAGGGATTTGGCCAGTGGTCACAGGTGCGACCTGAGTTTTGCAGGTGCGGAACCGCATGCGCGACCAAACGACCGCAGGTGCGGCCCTAGTGGACTTAAGTGAATTCCGCACCTGCGATGCTTTTTTCCGCAGGTGCGGTACCGCAGGTGTGGTGATCAGGACCGCAGGTGCGAGATCCCTGTGTGTTTATTCCAAAAATCCGAGGGTTTATTTCATAAGTCTAAAAAAATCGTTTGAGAGCTCGGGAATTGGCGATTTTTTGTGGGTTTTGAAGAGAAGGATCATAGGTAACGTTTTCTAATCCTAATTCATTGTTAGACCATTAATCTCCGTTGTTTCCTTTAGTTTAATTATCAAAAATGGGGGAAAAACCATGGGAACTTGATGAACTTCCCCAAAATGAAATTTTGAGAATTTAAGGGGGTTTTTGGCATCGGATTTCGATGTTTCTGGTCGAGTGAGTTCGTGAGTGAATGGGTGTACGGAAAATATAACTTTTACCCAATTCCGAGATGTGTGCCCGAGGGGCATTTTGGTCATGTTACCTAATTTCGCACCTTAGCTTTGAATTAAATAGTAGAATCAGTTGCTTGAGATGTTATTTACGATATGTAATTGTTTTGAATAGATTTGGGCCACTTGGAGTCGGATACTCGTGGCAAAAGTGTGGTTTCGAGTTGATTTTGAGCCGGTTCGAGGTAAGTGGTTTGTCTAACCTTGTGTGGGGGACCTTTCCCCTTAGGATTTGATATTTGATAATTGAATGTCTCGTACGTGAGGTGACGAGCGCGTAGTTGTGCTAATTGTTGAAAATCCTATTTTACTTTAAGTATTTAGATTGAGTTTCTTTCTTACCTGTTTTATTATACTTGCAATTATAGTCTATGTTAGCTTAGAAAAGCATGCCTAGTTGCCCTAAATTGCCTATTTGCTTAAGTTGCTTTAATTGTACTACGTGAAGCATGTTAGGCTAGAACTACTTGTTGCCTTGTATTTTTGCACTCTATTTCTGAATATCTTCTTGTTGTGGCTGCGTATTTACATTGGGACTACGGATGTGGGATTCCGGTAGCTCCCCCCTTATTTGTTTACTTTGGGACTGCGGGTTCGATTCCCGATAGATCCCCCTGCATATTTACTTTGGGACTGCGGGTTCGATTCCCGATAGATCCCCCTGCATATTTACTTTGGGACTGCGGGTTCGATTCCCGATAGATCCCCCTGCATATTTACTTTGGGACTGCGGGTTCGATTCCCGATAGATCCCCCTGCACATTGATAGCTGGACAACGGGACGGTATCCCGGGAGATCCTTTGGATATACACATATGATGGACTACGGGAAGATATCCCGGGAGATCCTTCGGATATACACATATGATGGACTACGGGACGGTATCCCGGGAGATCCTTCGGATATACACATATGATGGACTACGGGACGGTATCCCGGGAGATCCACTGGACAGTTGAGAAAAGGACTACATGACGGTATCCTGGGAGATCCTCATTGTTACCATTGTTATTGAGCTGTACATATTCTGTTTTTACTCCACTCTTTGTGTTTTCGGGTTATTGCCTTGTTTAATCTGTCTTATTTCACTGCTGTACTCATTATTACTGCCTATTTTCATACTGTAAATTTCTATTATATTGTTTAACCTGAGTAGGGACCTTACCTTCCTCGTCACTACCCGATCGAGGTTAGGCTTGGCACTTATTGAGTACCGCTTGGTGTACTCATGCCCCTTCTGCGCATGTTTTTCATGTCCAGATCCAGGTACCGCCACCCAAGCGCACTATCCCCGAGGTTGAGAGATCTAGCAGAGACTTCGAGGTACATTTGCCGCGTCCACAGACCAGGAGTCTCAATCTTATTCCAGCTTTAGTGGAAAGCTTTTCCTTCCTTACAGTTGTTTAGACATTCTTGAGTTAGATCCGTGTATTACATTTCTGTTAGCCTGTGTTTCCCATGAGTTTTCGGGTTTTGGGGTGATATTGTAGACTTCCGCATTATTGGGTTATATATGCCGAGCGGCATTTATATACAGACTTTCTTTAGTTTTTCAGTTTTAATTAATTATTCCGCAAGTTATGTTGTTTTTCTGCATTGTTAGGCTTACCTAGTTAGAGGGACTAGGTGCCATCACGACATGTTCACGGAGGGCGAACTAGGGTCGTGAAAAAAGGTGGAGTACAATGATTTCACTGTACAAGAAAAGGATGATATTCAAAATTACAACAATTATAGGGGTATCAAGTTGCTAATCCATACTATGGAAGTTTGGAAGAGGGTGGGAAGGGGAGTATCAATTTTTGAGAACCAGTTCGAATTTCATGCCAGGGTGATAGACTACAAAGGATATTCACCTTGTAAGGAGACTTGCAGAGCAATATAAGGAGAGGGAGAGGTACTAACATATGGTGTTCCTTGACCTATAAAAATCATACGACAAAGTCCCATACTTGTAACTTATACTAAGGAAATTAGGATATATAAGATGGAGCCAAGACCCGAGTAAGGACTGTGGGGAAAGACTCGGACACTTTTCGATCGTGATGGGGTTGCACTAGGGATCAACTCTTAGTCTATTTTTATTGCCTTAGTGATTGATGAATTGATGCAACACATTCAAGGAGAGGTTCCATGATGTATGTTTTTTGCGAATGACATAATACTGATTGACGAGTCACATGGGAAAGTTAATGCTAGGCCGAGGTTTGTAGACAGACCTTGGAGTCTAAAGGTTTCATGTTGAGCATGACTAATACCGAATATTTAGAGTATAATTCAGTGACACAACTTATGAAGCTAATGTAGAAGTGAGGCTTGATACACAAGTCATTTCCAACAGAGAAAGCTTCAAGTATCTAGGGTCAATAATTCAAGGTAATAGAGATCAGTGATGATGTCACACATCGTACTGGAGGGGGATGGATGAAATGGAGGCTCGTATCTGGTGTCCTGTGTGATAAGAATATGCTACCAAAACTTTAAAGTAAGTTCTATAGAGTAGTTATTAGACCAACTATTTTGTATGGAGAAGAGTATTGGACAGTAAATAATTCCCATGTCTAGACGATGAAATTAGCTGAAATGAGGATAATGATATGGAGCACATTAGGAGAGATAATATTAGGAAAGACGATATCCGTAATAAGGGGAGCGTGGCCTATGTGGTGAACAAGATGCGGGAAGCGCGACTAAGATTGTTCGGACAAGTGAAGAGGAGAGGCACAAATTCCCCAATTAGCAGGTGTGAGAGGTAGATATAGCCAAAGAAGGACTAGAGAGAGGTGATAAGGAAGAACATGGAGCAACTTCAGCTTATTGAGGACATAACCCTTGATAGGAGGGTCTGGAGGTCAGGAATTAGGATATAAGGTTAGTATGTAGTCAAGTGTATTTTTTTCCATACCAGTTGTATTAGTACGTTTCTTGTATTTTCTTATTCTTAGATTTATATTACCACTTGTTGCTTCTTGTGTTTCGACTATCTTATTATTTTATTGTTGTTCTTGCTTCTTTTTCGTGGCTTCCCCACTACCATATTTATTTTGTAACACTGTCATAACTATGCTTTTCTTGAGCTGAGGGTCATCGGAAATAATCTCTTTATCTTCATATGACGACCCTATAGGTTATTTTGAGTACTAGCCCTTATTTCCGTGTCCTGAGGCCTCTATTAGCTTCATTTGATATTTCTTGATTTGCATGCACAAATCGTGTCTTTTTTCAGAAAGTTCTTACGTAAAAATATGTTGTTTTGACTAAAAAAAATAACTTAAGTTGAGTGCAATCAACATTTTATGTAAATATCTCTAGATCGGTATTTTGACAATTCCGGTAGGTCTATATTGTGATTTTGGACTTGAGCATATGCCCGTAATTAAATTGGAGGTCCCTAAATTGATTTTGCTTAGCCGAAAGTTAGCAATTTGAAGGGTTGGAAATTTTTTAGGTTTGACCAAAGGTTGACTTTATGGATATCGGGCTCGGATTTTAGTATTGGGACCTGCTATAGGTCCGATTTTCTATTTAAAACTTGTCTGCAAAATTTGGTGCAATTCGGAGTTGGTTTGATATGGTTCAGACGCTTCGTTGTAATTCTAGAGGTCCTTGAGTTTTCCTTTGAATTTCATTCGTTTTGATGTATGATTTGTAGTTTTAGATGTTATTTTGTTATTTTGATCGTGCGAACAAGTTCGTATGATGTTGTTACACTTGTGTGTATGTTTGATTTGGAGCCCGAGGGGCTCGGGTAAGTTTCGGACGTGTTTCAGATGAGTTTGGACAGTGTGAGTACTGTTGGAGTGCTTCAGTTCTGGTGTTGGGCTGCAGGTCTCGCAATTGCGAAGACCTATTTGCAAATGTGAACTCCGCTTTCGCGAAGTTGAGCTCACAATAGCGTTGGGGGACTGGGTAGGGTAGTTTTCACTTTTGCAAAGAAATGTTCGCAATTGCGGACATCCCACAATTCGTATTTTTGATGATTCGGTCGCATTTGCAACTGAACCCTGGGCTTAGACAGGTTCGCAACTGCGAACCTTTGATCGCATTTGCGGTTGTATAGGAAATCAATTTGCTATGTTTTTGTCGCAATTGCAACTAAAGAAAGAGAGGACACAGTTCACATTTGCAACCTATTTCTCGCATTTGTGATGCTCGCAGTTGCAAACAAGAGTTCGCAATTGCGACATCCGCAGCTGGGTAAAAGAGGAGAAAATCGGGACTTAGCTCATTTTACACCATTTCTCAATCTTAAACACACTAGAGGCAATTTTTAAGAGATCTTTCTTCTCAAATTCATTGGTAAGCAACTTTAATCCATTTCCTTTTAATTACCCACTACTTTCCATGTGTTCAACATCAAATCTAGGATTTTCATGGTAGAAATTAGGGATTTGGGTAGAAATTGAGGATTTTGGAAAACTGAGATTTAGACCTCAAATTGAGGTAGGATTCGAAAAAAATCACATGACCATGCTTGGGGTTAATGGGTAATCAGATTTTGGTCCGAATTTTGAATTTTGACCAAGCATGCCCGGGGTTGACTTTTGTTGACTTTTTCCAAATTCATTAAATATTGAACCTTTTTCCATCATAAATAGTTTCTAAAGCTTATTTTGAATTGTTTGATCGATAATTGGTTAGATTTGGTTGGTTTGGAGACATGTTCAAATGGCAAGGCCGTGGTTGGTTGATTGACGTATTTGCGGTGTAAGGTAATTGCCGCGGTTAACTTTGACTTAAGGGGTTAGGACTCATTGGTCTAATTTCTATGTGAATTATATGTGGGGACGACATATATGTAAGGTGACAAGTATATATACATTGTCATTGGGTTAAAGCATGCGGGTGAAAACTTTTTTATTGTATTATGTTGTTTCCGTGACTATGTTTATCATGTTGTAGTTAGATTAATACTTCTTTAATTGTTCGCATTCATATCTATTGATTATTTTGGAGTTGTTGGAATATTGAATGTTGAGATGAATCATCATTACACTAAGATTGAAGTGAAATAGCTTCCCACCTTGTTTTGCTATTTTGGATTAACGTTGTTGCTTGGTGAGGAAGAGTGAGAAGCACGAAAGGGATTGTCGTGCCTTATTTGCACACAATATTATTTATTTGAGATATTGTGAGGATTAAAGCACGAAGGGTGATGCCGTGCATTTGATTACATCATGTGAGATTGATAAAAAAATTATGAAGGGTGATGTCGTGCCATTTTTGATATTATTGTTTTTCTTGGTTTCTAGATTTATGATTTAATTAGTTGCATTATTACTATTTTTCGGAAAAAGATAATTCAGTGATTTTGTACTTGCCGTTCTTATCATACTCCCCTTTCTACATGTCCCCTCCCAGTTAATATTTTAATTTTCCTACTAGTATCTCCAAACTCACACCACTAATTTAGGTTATGAGGCGGTCAAAGCAATAATAAAAACCCAACGCGAATCGGGGTCGAATCCACAGGGAGCTTGATTTGGGATTAGGTATATACCTAGTGTGAATGTATGATGTGCCCTAGATTATAGTTCCACATATTCTTTTGTTGTTTCTACTTCTACTTTTACACTATTGAATGCAATTGTAAAGCTAAGAGACAATGTTTTTGGTTATTTTTCAAATTATAAAAGATCTAGGGTTGCGACTTCCGCTTATTTGGTTACCTAACAGATTTAGAGCTTTAGGGCGTGCTTGGTTGATCGAGATACGATATAGCAATCACACATGATTAATCGCTCTATATCTTTCGGTAGTTTGAGTGATTTTTCCCAATTTGGATTTCTCAAGTCCAAATGATTATTTCATGGAACAAGTGATAAATGCTCTAGTCAGGTCTTACTATCTCTAGGTTCGACCCTTTAGTTGGGGTTATCAATTTCTGGAGTTCACCCCAATTCCTAGTTAGCCAAGTTTATCTAGACTTAGTCTCTCTTTCTCAAGTAGAGACTAAGTCAATTAGGCATGAATCAATGTTTGCAACCATCAATTCTAAAATTCAAGCAAGAACTAGGTTAAATATCATAAACCCAATCATAAATAAGCCCTAAATCAATCACCCATTAAGTAACCATATTAGGGTTGGGTCACTTCCCTATCTAAGGGTTTAGCTACTCATGAAGAATTAAGAAACTAAGATAAAATTCATAATACTTGATTAAGGAAAGAAAATCTAATGTTTAAAAGCTAAACTAGTACAAAGTTACCCAATACAGTAAATAAAAATGGCTCTAAGTGTTCAGGTGCACCAAACTTACAAAACTTAAACTAAAAATGACAAAAAAGATCTATTTATACCCAGTTGAAAATATCTGACAAAATTACCACTGTGGAGGTTGTACGGCCGCACAATTCTGTGTGCAGTCCGCACTTTGAGATTGACTAGTCAAGTTGGCTTTCTACAGTCGTATAAAACTGGGATGCGGCCGCACTTCATCTAATTGTGCGGACCGCACACTTGAACTTGGACCGCACATTTCTGAATGCGGCCGCACACTTGAACTTGGACTGGAGCTGGACTTCTTTTTGCGGACCGCACAATAATAGCGCGGTCTGCACATCTTCAAGCTCCCAAAATATAGGTTCTCTGAATCTATTCTTCTGCGGCCACACAAAAATTGTGCGGTCCGCACTTTGTGAAGAAATTCCATCAGTGCATCTTCAGAGTTTGCAGCCACATACAATATTGTGCGGTCCACATTGTGGCCCTTTTTGCCTTGTTTTGGTCCTTGTCCAATTTTACTCCTTTTTGAGTTGATTTTCACTTCTTTGGCTCGTTTCCCAATATTCCTGCAAGAAATCACATTTCATTAGTTCTCGAGAATACCTTTAGTCATTGTTGAGCTAAAATGCAAGTAAAAGTGAGCAAATAATCAGTCAAAATCCCTACTTATCAACTCCCCCAAACTTAAGCTTTTGCTTGTCCTCAAGCAATTAAGGAAATTCCCACCTCCACTAGAAAAGAGCTATTTCAGCTGGCCTAAGTTGAGTCAAACACAAATCAATTGGGACCAATAATTACCCACACGCTCATGAATCATTAACAAGCCTATGATTTGAATGTTGAAGCACAAATGGCTCTAATTTGACGCTTGAGAATTAAGGGTTGACTTTCTTCATCAAGGAAGCTCACACTTTCATGCAGGTCGCCGTGGATCCCAGACTCCTCCTCTTAGACTCTCCGGAAGATCATCTCACTCACGAATGAAGAATTCAATACAATGACTCGAGAAATATTCACCCATCACTCTCAAAAGAAAGTCACAAGAGCGGCTCTAAGTACTATATGCTTGCCCCTCATGTAGATCACCACTAATGTAAGATTTCTTGGCTTGAAATTATTTAGGGTATTTTCGGCATGTAATGAAGGCTTTTGGACTAAGGAGGGAAATATCGGAATAGAATTGGTTCATCTTTCCTGTAGCACTTCATATTTTCTTTTTGGCTCTTACTTTGCCGACTCTTTGAGTCATTTTCTTTTCCCTTAGGGGGACTAGAGAGACTTGACATCACTCTTTCTTTGTCACGCTATTCGTACTTTCCTTCTTTGGTTTCTCCATGCTTTTGAACTTTTGCTTTCTTTTGCTTTCTTTTGCATCTTTTCAACCTTTTCACATTGTTCACTTTCTTTTTGTATTTTTCTTTGTTCTTCCTTTCTTTTTCTTTTCCTTTCCTCTTCTTAATTTCTTTTCTATTTTGGTGCCTTGAAACCATCTTCAAACTCCTCGTCTCTCCCCTAAACTTATGTTTTCGCCATTTGAATAACGTGAGTGCTTAAGAAAGTTCAGGTGCCAAGAGAGGGTCACTACAAAATGGGTAAAGGCTTATAACGTGGCTATCGAATAAAAGGGGCTTAAGGCTCAAAAGGGTTGAATAAGGATGATATCATTGGTGGGCCAAGGAAGGTTTCAAAACGAGCCAAGGAGAGCCTACAATCACTTCTCAAGCCAAGCTAACTTAGAATTTTGCCTAGAAACACATTCGGGGCAAGTTCTAGACCATTCGCACGGGTACTTGGACTTGTAACGAAATACCTCACTTCTCACGCAACCGGATTTTCAAAGAGAATAGAGTCGAGGGCCCACAACAACTGCATTGAATATTGAAAATCGTTAATGGTTCAACTAAATCACCCGATGATTTCCTAAGTCAACACAAAATCTACTAGAGCTATTTCTTCCCAAAAAAAAATTCTTTTTAATCATGAGCGCGTAGTTAAGTGTGTTGGTACCAAGTGAAGCATGCTTGGGCCTTATTTATTCAT
Source organism: Nicotiana knightiana (assembly GCA_005239525.1). Lineage (NCBI taxonomy): Eukaryota > Viridiplantae > Streptophyta > Magnoliopsida > Solanales > Solanaceae > Nicotiana > Nicotiana knightiana. Next base: position 8,360 of record ML439733.1, on the reverse strand, counting down.
TAATACTACTTGTTTCTACCTAAACATAAAAATCTGACTCGATCCCTTAAGAAGTTTGTCACGCCATCCATCGTTGGGAAGAGCCACCTGTTTCACACAAGACCCACCTTTGAAAAGAACCGTGGCATTAAGAAAACTAAAGGCTTATTGTTCACTAAAACATAAAAAGAAGCTAACAAATAAAAAAGAAGCTAATAAAGTAATTCACAAGCTATACTATTGAGAAAACAAAATGAAGAAGCTATGAAATAAACTACTGAAATTAAGGCAAATGAATATACAAACCGAGGGGAATAGAATATATACAAGATGGATGAATATATACATAATGAGGGAAAAAATAAAAATAAAAGAAAAAGAGAATTAAAGTTATTGCAGGCCCAAAAGTAATCAAATGTCATCAAAATGTCATACAGTCATCCAAAATGAACCAAAATGGACCACCCCCAGAATAAGAACAAGCATTGACGTCAATGCTTAGCAAAATCAAAATAAAAGAGGGTAGAGAGTAAAGAAAACTCCCTGTGTGGTCTCGGGGTGACTGGCAGCATCACTACCCTCGGTCTCCTCTAACTGTATCTCATCATCACCGGGCTGAGGGACAACAGGGTTGGTGAGCATCTGAAGCATCTGCTCAGCAGTGGGGGTAGTAAAATCTGGCTCGTCAGACTGGCCAGCTGATGCCTCTGCTAATGGTGCCTCTACTGATGGTGCTGCTGGGTTAGCTGGTACTGATGGATTTGTCTCCATCAGTAGGTCAAAAGGCAAATCACCTGCTGTTGCTATCTTCGTCACCTCCTTTCTCAAACTCTCCACTGCTTTCTTTGAAGCCTAGGATTTCCTCATCTTCTTCACCTTCTTGGTCAACTCCTCAATAGCACCCCTGTGAGCTACCAGTGTGTGGATAATAGTCTTCTGGTTGTCCAGAATCTTCTTCAATATTTCCTCTACTGACGGAGGGACCTGTGGCACTGCTAGAGTAAAGGATTCTGCTGCAACAATATTGATATGTCAGACAACTTAGAAGTGGTTGTCTGTATCCAGTCATTGAGGCTCGCCAAAGTCTGGGAGACTCACAGTGCAGTGAGAGGATAAGTGGATGAGGCTGACACTGGTACTACAACTGATGGCCTGGAAGATGAATGTGGTGGCATGGCGGCTGTGCCAGTGGAAGTCCCGGCTGCTGTGGAAGTCATGGGCGCTGTAGATGGCTCAGCAGCAGCCTCTGAACCCACCACCAATGGTTCGTCAGACTGACCAACGGTGGTAGTGACCTTACCCTTGAACTTTGGGTTGTCTGCACCCTGCAAGTGGTTCCATGAGAAAGGCTTCTTGACCTTACTTTTGTGTCATATGTCCTTGGCTCCACCTTGGCATCATTGAAATAATATGTGATGGTGTTTTCATAGGGGTAAGACTTTTCACTTTTTCAGACCGCCAATGTGATGTTGGTTAACATGATAGAACCCATATTGATCAGGTACCCCGCCATAATAGAAGCCACCAGAACTGCTCGGGAAAGTGGTAGGTTGTTCTCATTCAAACTCGGGTTAATCCGGCTACACACAAAGGTTTTCACCCTTTAGCTTCAAAATTGAGGGTGTCCCAGATGATAGGAACTCCAGCTGTAATCCATGCTGGTGGTGGTCCTCGAGCAGCCAAAATCTCAGCTAGCCAAGGGCGAGCTGCTTCACCCAGAGCCAATTTCTCTAGGTACTGGACTGTATCTACTTCTTCGAATCCCACATAAATGTTCAAAGAGCAGGCGTCAAAGCGGACTTTCAGATTTCTCACCTTTGTCAGTTTTGTCCCCTTCTTGATGTGAGCAACATTGGCATAGAACTCTCCGACCAAGTGCTCATTGGCATTGATGACACTATGGGTGAACCACTTCCACCCCTTGCGCTCCCGAAACATTCTAAGGACATTTGGATTATGAATATCCAAATACTTCATTAATAATTTTCGCTCAAGTGTGAGCGACTTCTGGGGCCACAATTCCCCGAACCTGTGGAAGGATGTCAAGCTCACGAACCGATCCTCCCGTACTTCTTTCTTATTTGACCTCTCAAGGACGCCCACTTAAGTGTCCCCCTATACCATCATCCAGGACATCATCATCATCATCATCAACAATCTCCACTGGTGCCGGAGGAGTAGGTGTAGAGGAGGTCTCGAAACCCTGGATTCCCGCATCAGAACCCTCAGAAGAACTAGGTCTATGTTCATTGCGCAATTGATAACGCCCAATGGGTTGGGATGGTTGGGACTGGGCCTCAAGCTGGACCTCCATTGAATGGACCTCAGAGGCTTCCCTTGATGGGGAATAGGAACTGGATTCTAAGGGCTCTGTGGCCCTTTCTCTCCCGGCGGTCCGCTTTTTAGAAATAGGCTTTGACTGCACTCCTAGAGGGTGAGTGCCTTTTCCTCTGCCTCGGGAGGATTAACCTCTTCCTTTTTGATGTATCGCCTATACCACATGATCTAACCATTCTATGCAATACAAGGTACATAGGTCAGTTGAGTTCAAAACAATTCAAACGTTTGCAGAACAATTGCAACACAACAGTCACCAAAGGAGAGAGTGCGGACTGCACAATTCAGAGTGTGGCCGCAGACTGTCTAGTGTGGACCGCACAATTTTGAAGTGCGGTCACACACCCTGAAGTGCGGTCACACACCTTGAAGTGCGGACCGCATAATTATAAGTGTGGCCGCACATCCTCAAGTGCGGACCGCACAATCTTTAGTACGACCACACAAGTCCAGTCCTAAGTTTCTGATTCTCTGAAGTTCAAAAGTGCGATCGCACACATTTTTATGCGACCACATAATTTTTCTGCGGACCACACAATTTTATAGTGCGGTCCGCACTTTTCAAGCACAACTTTTACCCTATTTATCAGTTATGCGGACCACACAATTTCATGCGCGACCACATAATTTGAACAAAAACAACACTAAAACTAGGGTTCATGCAAATTTTTCACAAAATGGACATGGTATGCACAAATTAACATGATTAATGGTCTACCCAGTCCCTAATGAACATATATGAACTACCCACATGAGTTTTAAGCACATATTAAGAACATTTGAAAGTTTTAGGCCTAGAAATAACTAAAATGATCAAAGAAAACAAAAACAAAAAATTAAGAAAAATGGACTAGAATCTACATGGATTGAACATACCAGAAATGAATGATGCAAGTGAGAAGCTAACTTGATGAACTGAGTATGATTTGGGAACTATTTTATGATGCACGGTGTTTCATTAGGGCTTAGGAATACAAAGAACGTAAAGTGTGAATAGTGTTAAAAAGCCCTATTTATAGGTTGACCAAGACGGTCAAAAAGCTACCTGAGTGCGGCCACACAATATTTTGAGTGCGGTCTGCACTCTTTACCTGCACATGGACTGAGCTTCTACGGTCTGCACAAAAGTGAGTGCGGCCGCATAAATTTGTGCGGTCCCGCAAAATTTTGTGTGCGGCCGCATTTTGGCCAATTTCCTGCAAATCCAAACTTCAGAGAGTTGATGTTTTGGGTCTTCAGTTGTGTGACCGCACAAAATTGCGCGGCCACAGAGCCTTCTCTGCGGTTGCAATCATTTTTGTGCAGTCGGCACAATTTTGGTGCGGTTAGCATAATTTCAACACTTCGCCAATTTTTTTTTTCAATTACAGTCCCTGAAATGCACACTCATTCCTGCAATTCACTTCAAAACCAGCTAGCTCAATATAAAACCTATCTAAAAAGGAAGAAAACGAAAAATGAAAAGAAACATGGGTTGCTTCCCAAGAAGCGCCTGATTTTTTGTCGCGGCACAACGCATGTTACCATCAATCACTTGAAATGAATCAACACCACAACGTGACCATCATTAACCTTTCCAAGATAATGTTTCACCCGGTGACCATTGACTCTAAACACTTCATCATTTTTATTCTTCAAGTCTAATGCACCAAAGGGTGTCACATGCTCAAAAGGACCACTCCACTTGGACTTCAACTTGCCCAGAAACATCCGCAACCGAGAATTTGAACCATAGAACAAGATCACCTTTTTTGAACTCCTTGTTCCGGATGTACTTGTCATGGAGATACTTCATCTTGTCCTTGTACAAAGACGAACTTGAATATGCATGGTACCTCAATTCATTAAGCTCATTCAATTGTGCCACCCTTAAGTTGGCGGCGACATCCCATTCAAGCTTAAGATTCTTCAATGCCCACATAGCCTTGTGCTCAAGTTCCACCGATAAGTGGCAAGCTTTCCCGAACACTAACTGGTACGGAGACATAATAATCGGTGTTTTGTAAGCCGTCCTATAAGCCCAAAGATCATCATCATGTTTCTTTGACCAATCCATCTGGTTGGCATTCACGGTCTTTGACAAAATACTCTTGATCTCCTGGTTGGAGACTCAACTTGTTCACTTGCTTGAGGGTGATAGTGGGTCGACACTTTGTGAGTGACACCATACTTTTTGAGTAAGGTATCAAAAGCTTTGTTGCAAACGTTCGATCCCCGTCACTAATAATTTCCCTTGGAGTACCAAACCTTGTGAAAATATTCCTTTTCAAAAGTTCCACCACACTCCGAGCTTCATTGTTGGGCAAAGCCACGGCTTTGACCCACTTTGAACATAATCCACATCTACCAATATGTACGTGTTCCCACAAGAGCTTACGAATGGACCCATGAAATCAATGCCCCACACATCAAAAATGTCAATCTCCAATATGGTGGTGAGGGGAATCTCATTTTTCTTAGAAATCCCACCGGCCCTTTGACATTCATTACAATGCTTGACGAGATCGCTAGCGTCCTTATTGAGAGTAGGCCAATAGAATCCACAACTCAACACTTTTGTTGTTGTTCTAGCTCCACCATGGTGACCACTATCTGGCGAAGAGTGGCAAGCCTCAAGAATATCCATTTGTTTTTCCTCCGGTACACATCTTTGAACCACACCATCGGTACAAATCAAGAAGAGATAAGGAACATCCTAATAATAGTCAAGGCAATCCCGTTTGATCTTCTTCCTTTGTTTTTAAGGGAACTCATTCGGTACAATGCCACTCATAAGATAATTGGCTAAGTCGGTGAACCATGGCATCCCGGTCATAGAAATGGCTAGGAGTTGCTCGTCGGGAAATAAATCATTTATCTCAAGGCCATCATGTGGCCTCCCCTACTCCTCCAAATGAGATAAGTGGTCTGTCACTTGGTTTTCACTACCCTTGAAGTCTTAAATCTCTAGATCAAACTCTTACAAAAGAAGCACCCACTTCATTAGTCTTGCTTTAGAATCTTTCTTGCTCGTCAAATATTGAAGCGCCACATGGTTGGTGTGAACAATCACCTTTGTACCCATCAAGTACGGGCGTAACTTCTCCATAGCAAAGACAATAGCAAGGAGCTTTTTTTCGGTCACTGTGTAGTTGACTTGGACATCATTCATGGTCTTACTAGCATAGTAGACCGAATGGAAGATTTTGTTGATACGTTTCCCCAACACCGCTCCAACTGCCACATCACTTGCATCACACATGAGATCAAAAGGTAAGCTCCAATCCGGTGCGGTGATAATAGGAGTAGTAGTCAACTTAAACTTGGAGAAATTCGAACGCCTTCATACAATATTTGTTGAAACGGAACTTGGCATCCTTCTCCAAGAGCTTACACAAGGGGTTTACGACCTTAGAAAAGTCCTTGATGAATCAGTGATAGAACCCTGCATGACCCAAAATGATCCTCACTCAATTCAAGAATGTAAGGGGGAGTTTGGAGATCACTTTAATTTTGGATTTATCAACCTCAATACCATGCTTTGAAATTTTGTGGCCGAGGACAATGCCTTCCTCGACCATTAAGTGACATTTCTCCCAATTCAAAACCAAGTTTGTTTCCTCACATCTTGCCAATACCTTGTCCATTTTGTCTAAGAACTCATCGAAATAATTCCCCACCACGGAAAAATCATCCATGTAAACCTCAAGAACATACTTCACTATATTGGTGAAGATGGCCATCATACACCGTTGAAAAGTTGCTAGTGCATTGCATAACCCAAATGACATCCGTGAGAATGCGGAAATACCATAGGGACAAGTGAAAGTATTTTTCTCTTGGTCCTCAGGAGCAATAAGAATTTGATTGTAGCCGGAGTATCCATCAAGGAAGCAATAAAAAGCACGTCCGGCCAACCTATCAAACATTTGATCAAGAAATGGAAGCGGAAAATGATCTTTCCGAGTGACTTTGTTGATCCTATAGTCCATGCACACTCTCCACTCGTTGACATTTCTTGTGGGGATCAATTCATTCTTGTCATTTGTTATCACAGTCATGCCCCCTTTCTTTGGGACACATTGCACCGGAGAGGTCCACAAGCTATCAGAAATGGGGTAAACAACCCCGACATCTAACCATTTAATGATATCCTTTTTTACTACCTCTTATATACTTCATTTAATCTTCTTTAATGTTCAACGAAGGGTTTGACATCCTCCTCCAAAATAATCTTATGCATGAAAAGGCGGGGCTTATACCCCGAATATCCGCCAATGTAGATCCTATAGCTTTCTTCCTCTTTTGGAGCACCGCCAAAGTAGAGTCTACTTGTACGTTAGTCAAGCAAGAGGAAAGAATAACAAGTAAAGTAGAACATGGGCCAAGAAACTCATACCTGAGATGTGAAGGCAAAGGCTTTAACTCTAAAGTGGGAGGCTCCTCGATTGAGGGTTTTGTTGGAGGAGTCTTCTGGTTCTCAAGATGTAAGGACAATTTTCGGAGTTCATAAGTATACGACCCTATTCCTTGTAGTGCATTTACACATTCAACAAAGTCTTTCTTCTCATCATCATCATGATTAAGCAAAAAAGCTTCCAAGGTATCATCAACATTCATCACAACACTAGCATCATCAACAATTACCTCGGTCACTAAGTCCACAAATGAGAAAACTTCACTACTATTTGATTGCCTCATAGATTTGCACACATGGAAAATCACCTTTTCATCGCCCACCCGGAAGGTGAGGTCACCGGCTTCCACATCAACAAGGTCTTCTCCATAGTAAGTAAAGGTCTCCCCAAAATAATAGGCACCTCATAGTCAACTTCGCAATCAAGGATCACAAAGTCTGCTGGGAGGATGAACTTATCAACACGAACCAAAACATCATCAATAATACCCAATGGTCTGTTCATAGTTCGATCCGCCATTTGCAACCTCATAGATGTGAGTGTTGGTTGCCCAATTCCCAAAGTTTTGAACCCCGAGTAGGGAATCAAGTTGATACTTGCACCCAAATCACATAGAGCCTTGGCAAAGTCGGCGCTCCCAACAGTGCAAAGGATTGTGAAAGTGCCGGGATCTTCCAATTTCGGAGCCTTTGAGTTCACAAAGCACTCACTTAATGTGTCATATTGATAGTCTCACAACTCATTGATCTTTTATTTGTCACCAAATCCTTCATGAACGTTGCATAACCAGACATTTGTTCCAATGCCTCAACCAACGACACATTAATGGATAAACTCTTCATCATGTCAATAAACTTCTTAAATTGTTTTCACTATTTTGCTTTACGATCCTTTGAGGGTATGGAGGAGGAGGCCTTGGCATTGATGTCTTGTTCTTTGGCACTACCGGTTCTGGTATGTCAGTCATGTGCTCCCTAGACGGGTTCACTTCTTCTAGGGTCTCCTCCATACGTTCATCAATATCAATTCTCACTTCTCCATTAGATTAAACCACATTACTTGGAATCTCATCTTCTTGAACCAACACATCATCATCTATAATTCTTCATTGATTTAAGGTGGTTGCATCTCCACCTCTTCCACTCCTCGTGGTTACGGCCATGGCATGTCCCGTGTTTTTCCCATCCTTCGGGTTCACCACCGAATCACTAGGTAGTGCCTCATTAGGACGAGTGTTTAAAGCTTGCGAGATTTTCCCCAATTGAACTTCCAAATTACAGATTGAAGTGTTGTGGGAGGCTAATTGAGCATTGAAGCCGGAATTTTTCTCCATCATTTGTTTGAACATATTTTCAATCCTTCCCATCTCATTGTTGGAAGAACTAGAACCTTGAGACGGATATGGATGTGGGTTTCTTGGTTGTTGATATATCAGGGCCTTTGAAAACCCGACCCCTGATTCCCTTGGTTATTATTGTTCCAACCCCCTTGGTTGTTGTCATCCCAATTGCCTTGATTATTGCCTCCCCAATTGGCTTGGTTACCTTGATTATTTCAATTTCCTTGGTTATTGTTATTCCTCCAAATTACCTTGATTGTTGTTACCACCACTCCAATTGCCTTGGTGGCCTTGATTGTTCCAATTTC
>ML439732.1:21011-55435 GCA_005239525.1 Nicotiana knightiana | reverse complement strand
TGATAAAGGAGGTTTTTTCCTCGTCTAAAGGATCCATTTTAATCTGATTATAACCAGAATATGCATCTAGAAAGCTTAATAGTTCATGAACTGCGGTGGCATCAATCATTTGATCTATATGAGGCAATGGGAATGAATCTTTGGGGCATGCTTTGTTTAAATCAGTATAATCTACGCATACCCTCTACTTGCCATTCTTTTTAGGTACTACCACGGTGTTTGCTAGCCAATTAGGGTACGTTACCTCTCGTATCGAACCAATCTTCAAGAGATTTTGTACCTCTTCGTCGATCACTTGGTTCTGGAATGGTCCTTGCTTTCTTTTCTTCTGCTTAACAGGTATGAATGATTGATCTTCATTTAGTTTATGAGTCATCACTTCTGATGGGATGCCTGTCATATCTGAGTGGGACCACACAAATCAGTCTGCGTTAGCCTTTAGATAATCAATTAACTTACCTCTTTGAGCGGGGCCTAGCCTCGTGCCTATATACACTTTCTGCTCAGGCTTTTGTTCAGATAATGGAACAGCTACGAGCTCCTATGCAGTTGTTTGATGTGATCATCTTCCTCTGGTTCACGAATGACGTCCGGTCTGGAATCTGTTTCTGTGTGGTATAGTATACCTTCCGTGGTAACTTGATTTTCCTTCTCGTAAGTATTTTCTTTCGTACATGTTTCAGCAATAATACCTTCCGTACCTATTTGGGTAGTAATTTCTTCCGTACTTGTTTGGGCTGCGTTACCTGCTTAAGAAATTCCCTTATCTCGTAATTCTTCCACCTATATTTTCTTGTTGTAGTGTACCACAAAGTTTATATTTCTTGCGGTCTGCTGATCTCCTTTGATTTGTTGAATCCCCTATTCAGAGGGAAATTTAATTACCTGATGCAACGTGGAGGGTATCGCTTTCATGTCGTGGATCCATGGCCTTCCAATGATCACGTTATAAGCCATGTCAGTATCGATGACTTGGAACCTGGCACTTTTGATCACCCCCTCAGCATAAGTGCTAAGATCAATTTCTCCTTTTGTTATAACCATAGAGTTATCAAACTCTGATATGGCTCGTGCTTTTGGGATTACTTGATTCCCCAGTAGCATTTCTTCCACGACTCTTAGCAAAATGATATTGACTGAACTGCCTGGATCAATCAACACTCTTTTTACGTTAGTGTCATGAATAAGTAAAGATATTACCAGAGCATCGTTGTGCGGAAGCATTAATCCGATGATATTTGCATCATCGAAGGTTATATCATCTTCTCCATGATCCCGTTTCCCATGTGTAATTGTGAACTTTGTAGTTGTTTTGCAAATCACTACGTTTACTTCTTCACCCCCGTGTATTACGTTAACGGTTCGTTTTGGAGAAGGAGGCTTTGGGGGATCCTGCTTGTTCCTCATATATGTCTGTTTACCTTTATCACTAAATAATTCTGTTAAATAGCCCTGTTTTAACAAATTTTCTACTTCACCTTGTAAAAATCTGCAATCCGCAGTTTTGTGCCCATGATCCTTGTGAAATTCACACTAGTGATCTGGGTTTTTTCTACTTGGATTTGAATGCATCTCTTTGGGANTCCTCAATATTGAGACAAGTTCAGTAGTACTTACATTAAAGGTATGATCCCCAATTTGAGTACTACCTCTAGGTCGTTCATCTCGATCTTTTCTGGATCTAGACGAGGATGAGACTATGTCTCTTCCTTGTGGTCTATAGTCCGACCTAGTGTTTTCGAACCTGGGTCGGATATCGCGTCCCGAGGGTCCTAAGTAAGGATTGTACCTATTTTTACCTGATCTTCTATCTAATTCAGGACGTCTGGATCTGGAATGATCTTCATCTCTCGAACGAGCAATGATATTTTCTTTTATTCTGAGTTTAGTATTGTACCTGTTATATACATCATTCCATGTTGTAGTGGAGAATTCACTTAGACTCTCTTTAAGTCGCCTCGTGGCTTCTGAGCTTTTATCGTTCAGGTTTCTTGCAAATGTCATGGCTGCCCAATTATGAGGCACCCTGGGTAACTTCATTCTTTCTCGTTGAAATCTGTCTACAAACTCACGGAGTAGTTCCGTGTCTCCTTGTTTTGTTTTGAATATGTCTTCCATTCTCTTCTCAACTTTTTGTGCACCAGATTGTGCTTTTATAAACGAATCTGCAAGCTCAGCAAAAGAGTCAATAGAATTTTCAGGGAGAAGAGAATACCAGGTTAGGGCCCCTTTGGTAAGTGTTTCCCCAAATTTTTTGACAAGGACTGATTCAATCTCTTGTTTCATTAAGTCGTTGCCTTTTACCCCAGTAGTGAAAGCAGTCACATGGTCGCGTGGGTCAGTTGTTCCATCATATTTGGGAACGTCAGGCATTTTAAACTTCTTGGGTATAGGCAAGGGTGCCGCACTTGGCTTCCAAGGTTGTTGAGAATATCTATCAACATCGATGCCTTTGATGATAGGTGGTACTCCAGGAATTTGTTCGATGCGATCGTTCTGCTCCTTCATCTGTTTCTGCATGGTTAGCAGTAAATTTTGTAATTCTGAGTTATTAGATATACCTGGTCTCGTTTCGAGAGATTCATTAGGAGTATCTCCTCTTCCTGAGTTTGCCAACCCAGATTGAGGATTTTCCATGGTGATGATGTTATTGGGGGTGGCATCGGCGGTGTAGGTAGCGCTGCCGGTAAACCTCTCGCAAATTCTTGCAAAACATGGCTCACATACTTTGCAATCATTTTCTTTACACGATCTTGTTCCATAGTTTGATCATTATCACCATTGTTGTTATTGGATCTTTCTGGGGATTCTTCCATCGAACCACGTGGGGTTACTAAAGGCGATGGAAATGGGGTTCCACTCCTTTGCTAGTTGTTGTCGTTGGGGTTTAACATAATTCAGAGGATATCACTTGAAAAGTAAACAAAGATTATCAGGTTCCTGGTAACAAAACCAATTTGTTTAACCAAAGAATTTGATCCTTTGACTAAAGCTTATTTTTAAGATGAATATGGGTTACTGATAATCAAGATAAATGGAGAAAAATGAATAATAGACAATAATGCAGAAAAATAGAAGATCGAAGTTGATTGTATTCGAGAAGCAGATGCCTTTACAAGCTGTATTCCCCTCCCTTATATAGGAGATTCTTATAACGTACGACTCTTGCTATGGTTCCTCATTAATGACTAATTATGACATTAATGAGGCGTTACAAAGGATAACGGTAATTGGGGTACGGTTACATAACGTTCGAGTAATCAATTGTGGGTCCTTGAATCTGCCCGTAGCTTTGTCTAGATTCATTCTGACCGTGCCTCTCTCCCGTTTTGATCAAGTTGAGTTTCCCGTGGCTGATAAGTTCGTGGGTTTACTGAACCGTGCCTCTTTTTAATGTACCTCTTCAAAGAATCACTTTCAATTGTTGAGTTTTCCTGTGTCCATGTGTCTGGCAGAGTTGTCAAAAGTTGGCTTACATGTGAAACTCTTTTTTACCAATACACATTGCTCAAGAGACTCGGATGAAACAATATCTGGAAAAGGCACGAGAGCTCGTGAGACAATTCAAAACATGGAGGGTAATACAAATACCTAGAGAGGAAAATGTAGAAGCAGATGCATTAGCTAACCTCGCAGCAGTCACGGAAGTAACAAACAAAGACAATGCAATTGTCTTTCATCTATTCCATTCAGGAGATCAACCAGGACAGAAATGAGGTAACTTTCAACAATTTAACTTGGGATTGGAGAAACGAAATTTTAATTTTTTTGCAGAATGGCACCGTACCTGAATACAAGAAAACAACTCAAGCACTTCGCCGCAAAGCTGCACGGTACTGCCTCATTCGCAACTCATTATATCGCAAGATGTTCATAGGGCCCCTAGAAAAATACCTCGGACCTAACCAAACGGAGTTCGTGATGAAAAAAGTCCACGAAGGACACTGTGGAAATCACTCAGGGGCGAGATCCTTGGTAAAAATACTAATCAGAGCTGGGTACTATTGGCCTAAGATGGAAGAAGAGGTCGAGAACTTCGTATCCAAATGCGACAGATGCCAAAGGTTTGCCAATAACATGCATCGACCAGCAGAATTATTGCATCCAATAATGTCCCCATGGCCCTTCATAAAATGGGGAATGGACATAGCGGGACCCCTTCCCACAGCTAAAGGACATGTACGGTTTTTAATCCTGCTAACCGACTATTTTACAAAATGGGTAGAGGCAGAAGCGTTCAAACATGTGCAAGAAAAGGAAGTCAAAAGCTTCTTATTGCGAAACATAATATGCCGCTTTGGGATACCAAAGGAGATCGTGTGTGATAATGGCCCACAATTCATAGGCTCGCAAATCACAGAATTCTTCGAAAGCTGGAAAATCAAACGGATCACTTCAACGCCATATTACCTCGTGGCTAATGGTCAAGCTGAGTCAACGAATAAATTTATCATCAACAATCTAAAGAAGCGGCTAGATAAAGCCAAAGGAAACTAGCCTGATGAGTTACCAGCGGTACTATGGGCATACATAACAACTTCAAAAACAACCACGGGAGAAACTCTGTTCGCACTTGTCTATGGCTCAGAAGCCTTAATACCTGTGGAGATTGGCGAACCAAGCATAAGGTTTACAACAGCCACGGAGGAAACAAACAACGATGAATTGAGGACCAATCTAGACCTGCTCGAACCACATAGAGAAGCAACACTAATACGGATGGCAGCTCAAAAACAAATGATAGAGCGTTATTACAATCATAAAGCTCATCCCAGATAATTCAAGATTGGGGACTTCGTCCTCAAAAAAGTCTTTCAATCAACGAAAGAAGCAGGCGCAGGAAATCTAAGTCCAAACTAGGAAGGACCCTACAAAGTCTGAGGCATAACTGGAAAAGGCGCCTACGAGCTGGAAGCTATGGACGACAGAATCCTACCAACAAGTTGGAATGTCATCCACTTGAAGAAGTACTACTTCTAAGGAAAAGAAGTGCCCCTGGTCAGGTATCACACGTTCGATTTTATTTTGAACATTTAAAATTTTACTAACCTTTTTAGATGATAGGCATTAAGCTAACCCATCACCAGTTGATGATATTAGACCTGAAAAGACGCGAGGAAGTAACTGAATTCCCGGCCTAGAGTTACACTTTCTGAGGATGTTTTAAAGGGTTAAGCAGTCATCATCTAAAAACTATATACCTTTGAGTCCCGTAGGTTTTTCCTTTTCAAGAAAAGGACCACAAGGAAGGAATAGTCAAGTGCTCGAGATTTCATTCTTCAAAACTCAAACACTTGGGGGACTACACAATATGGAAGGCAAAGACGAAGAAAAAAGACTATCAAAAAGTCAAAGCTCGAGCCTGAAGATCCATCTACCCAACAAGTCAAGTGATACGAGCAAAATCGAAAGAGCCAACGACTCAAACACAAAGCCTAATCCAAAAAACCTTCGGATATGTTCAGGTTAAAAGGCAAAATGTTAGCTACGAAGAAGAAATACGCATCTTTGTACTTATTCAAAAGAAAGACTGTTGTAACCAAAAACAGTTTTGGATAAAAGATCATCATCATTGTACTCATTCAAAACCGTTGTAACTATAAAAACAGTTACAAAATCTTTGTACTCATATAGAAAACAGTTATCAAATAAAACAATTACGGATGAAAGATCAAAATCCTTGTACTTGTTCAAAAAACTGTTATCAAATAAAATAATTACGGATGTAAGAGCATTTCCCTCATGCTTATTGCAAATTGTTGTCAACAAAAATAGTTACGGGTGAAAACCGCAACTTGAATAAAACCTGTTACGAACGAAAAACAGTTGCTCTCTTGTATTAAGTCGAAAAAACGGTTACATACGAAAACAGTTACGAAATACAAGTGTATATCGAATCTGTTAAAAGAAAACAGTTGTAACATGAGTTTTAGACGATAATCAAACACATGTAAAATGTCGTGAAAGTTAAAACAAAAAACTTTCCTCAGAAATATTCTTAAACATGTGAAAAATTCCTATCACTCTATTGCATTATTACACCATTATGAAGTTGAGACGTCTTCTTCATTAAGTGTCGATCAAAAAGGGCCCTCTTTCATAAATTATGCCTACTACAAAAAGGCACACATTTTATATGACACCGTGCCTATTACGAAAAGGTGTGAGTAATCTAAAGCATTCTATATGCAAAACTCAGAGGTAAAACTAAAACCTCAAAAAATAAAGCATACAAAAGACTTAAAGAGTGAAACAGAAACTCAACGGAAAACAAAAGTCATACTTGCATTATTATATTAAAACGGCTAAGTAAAAACTAAGTATTAACGTATACTTAGCCGTATAGAGTTTTTTTACATTAAGGTGCCCCTAAGTTGTCATTTGGGGAATTTAAGAGAACCAAATTTACCCCCGATGGGACTGGGGGTAACCACCAATTGAGACAAAGAAAAAAAAAGGGTGGAACCAACTTCTTAAACTTCATCAGGAGGGTGGTTGACTTCACTGGCAGAAGGAGCAGGAGTGGCTTGGGACGAAGAGACTTGAGCAACAGGAGCCTCACCTTCAGGTGAAAAGAGATTCTGACCTTGTTGAGCCTTCTCAATGGACTCCTTCATTTTTGCAATTTTAGCATTAAGGTCGAAACCCTCTCGGCTCATTTCAGTCAATGTGTCGAGGCGAGAGTTCATGTACGCCCAACTAACATCGACGGTTGTCCTATCTTCAAGAGCTCCATAATCTTTCTCCCATAGCATAACCTCAGCTCTTAGCTCGTCCCTCTCGGCCACAGAAGCATCTTTGGAGACCCTTAAAGGAGAGAGAGACCTTTCCAGGAATTGGACTTTTTCTAAAGAGTTGCGGAGATCTTCCTGGGTCTAAGTAAGTGATTGCACAAGCTCGCCTGAATACTCCTCCTTTTGGTATAGTAAGGCCTTCAAAATCCTTACCTCTTCAGAGGCACGAGACAGCTGCTCCGCAAATGAGGACTCTAGGACGCTCTTATCCTTGCCTGCCTGATTAGAGGATGCCTTCTCCACGGCTAACTCTGCCGTCATGACCCTTACTTGCTGCTCCAAGGTACATTTTTCTTCTTCTACGATTTCCATGTCGAGCTTTAAGCTTTCACACTGTTCTTTCCAGTTACCTTCTTCGGCATGCCACTCCTTTACTTCCTGCTCCGTATGAGAAATCCTTTTCATAAGCTCCATGCCTATAAGGTTGATCTACAAAAGGAAATCAATTAGATATGATATATACGCCTACAAGAATGAATGAAAGAAAATACATTCCACCTTTAAAGAATTATGTACGATCTCATTAGCCCATGTAAGGGAACTATGGCTATCCAGCTTAGCTCTCTCTGTCAGACCTATCAACGGTTTCAACCACACATCAGGCTGGCCAGACTTTTTAAAGAGGCTACCCTCTGTCGGAACTTCTATCATCAACTGCCTCATCTCCCTGCTGGAAGACCCTACTTCTGAAACAGAAGGCGCGGAAGCAGGAACAGATGCATGAGTCACGGGCAAGGAAGTCTGAGGAGCCGAAAAAGCCATGGTAGAGGGAGAAAGAACAGGAGAATGAATAGACACGGGGGTAGGAGAAATAACTGGAAAAGTGGAGGGGAGTTCTCTAAGAGAAGGAGAGAAAACAGCCAGGAGAGCTTCATCAGCAACATGACCAAAGCCTTCCCGGAATAAATGATTAACAGAATCACGCACGGGAGAGGGAAAAGCATCCTCAAGGGCAGAAAATTCAACTCCAGGTGCGGAAGGATCAATAACAGGTGTAGACTCGTCGTCTGAGACCACCTTCCTTTTGCGTGACCTATGGACTAAAAAGCCCTTTTCTTCCTCCTCTTCTTCCGAGGTCCTTGACCCACCTGCTTTTCTCTTTGAAGAAGAAGAGCCTGAAATGATCTCCTGGGCCTGAGCCAGGGATAACTTGGGAACAAACGCGGATGCAGAAACTCCACGAGCAGGAAACCCTGTCAAAAGGAAAGGATTTAATAATGCTCAAAGGAAGAAACAAGTACACACAAAAACTTCACTTACCATAAGTCTTTAACTCTCTAACCAAACCTCTCAGAGAGGTACTTCCATGAATGTTCTTCTAATGGAGCGATTAGCAAAAGCTTTTCTACCCAATCTCTGAAACCGGAGACATGCTCGACAGTTCCCATGATTGCTGCAAAAAGAAGAAACAAATACGATGTTAGTAAAACATCTAAAGCAAAAAGCAAGGAATGTGAGCTAAAATGTACTCACGTGCACAATTCCACTTCTGAGGGAAGGGAAGATTTTATTCACCTACTAAGCCAACCGTAGGCACAACAACGTATCGAAGGTACTAACCTCGATCCTTATCATCTTCAGAAGTCACTAACACCCTTTTACTCCTAGCAACCAGGGTAAAAATTCCCTGACGGAACAACATTGGGGAATAGAGGTGAATAAGATTATGAAAGGTAAAGGGGATCGAAGCTAAGGTAGCCAAGTATCTAAGACATGCAACGACTCACCATACAAGAGGACCGACTTGTCCCAAGCAAATTTTGAAAAATCGATAGAACTCGATGATAACCGGGTCAATGGGAGGCTTAAACCCTAATGTAAAGGGATAAGTATAAACAAAAGAATGACCCGTCTTGTAAGATGTTATTCTTTGATTACTGTTTGGAACGATTACAGGAAAATTGGAACTCCAATAACGGTCCCGGCGTATAAGAGGAATTAAAACTTCAGTGAGTTGGGTAGGGTACTTGTCAGCACTGTCAAGAGACGACAATGAAGAAATCTGATCTCTAAGGGCCTGACGATCCCTAGCAAAGGTGAACTCCGCAGGTACTATTTCATCGACCCTCGGTTTGCGCAAAGGTTCGTGATGTCCTCTACCTTTGGACAAAGCTCTAGAAGCCATAGCCCTCGGAGAAGTTAAATACCTAGAAAAAGGAGGGGGAGTAATTTGAGAAGAGGAAAAACCCCTTGAAGGAATAGAACCTAAACTCCTCAACCTGCCGCCTCTCCTACTCCGTGTTGGAGCAGAAGAGGGAATCAAATCATCTACGTTTATGACTCTCTTAGATTGGTTTGAAGAAGACATACCTACAAAGACAAGGAAAAAGTTCTTTACAAATAAAGTTTGAAAGTTAGAAGTTTTTCATGAAAGAGAAGAAAAGGGGTATTTATACTCGAAGATAACCGTCAAAACTGGAAAAAAAACAATGATGTGAAAGCCATAATTAAAGATGTCACTTCATGACTGATGCAGCCGCAAAAAACCTTAAAAGGCGCTGAACAATTGCAGATCCAACCCGAAAATGCCACGTGGAATAAGTATTAGATGGAAGTGACAAGCGACGCCTACGTTCAGAAAAAGATGCAATGATTCGAGTGAAGCGGCGGCAAAATATTCCCGCCATAAATGAGTATCCACTTACCAAATATTAATCGATAAATATATGGTAAGTGGGGGGATTATCTGTATTGGTAAGAAAGAGCTTCACACATGTAATAAATCTTGATGACTCAGCAGTCTATGTGGAGCAATAAAGACACGACAAATGGACGGGACTCTAAGAAGAGGTATGAGGCAAAGAGGGCACAGAAAATCACACCCACGGGTTAATTAGCTACGGAAGTCTCAACCTGATTGAGAAGATGAAGAGACACGGTCAAAATATATCTGCGCGGAACAAAGGGCAGATTCAGAGATCTTCAATTAGTGATCCACACGTTACACAACATTCACGCAACAGTTACAATTACTCATTGTAACATTACATTAATGTCATAATTAGTCATTAATGCTCAATCACTGAAAAGGGGAGACGTTATATTAGGAAATTCCCTATATAAGCGAGTAAAATATAACCTATAAAAGATATCCGAACTACTATTGCGATACACTTTACTTTTTGTGCATCTCATTGATTTTTCTTTATTTAGTTACTTACAATAATTAGTCTTGCCTTGGTTATCAGAAACCCGTGTTCATCCTAAAAATAGCCTTGGTCAAAGGACCTAATTCTTTGGTTAAATAGTAGTCTCATGCAAAGAAAGGCAGTGCTTAGACTTACGCAGTTAGAGAGGCAGTGCTTAGCCTCATGCAAAGAAAACAATGGGTGATAGTGAGAAAGTAGAGTATTTCTTAGCTGGAGGTTCTTGTGATAGATAGTTTGCTATCTTGAAGGTAGTGACCTGATATGTCTGCGTACATTGTTGTCTTACTATGCCTGTACCCAAAGAAAAAGTTATGAGTTTTGTGGGAGAAGGTTGGTTCGTGCTTTCATCTTCTTGCTTTGCCTTTGCTCCTACCTTGAGATCCTGTTTGAGTCACCCCAGGCAATATCTGGCGGTTTATGAAAATAAAGTTTTCAAAAAAATGTGCATGCATTTGATGAATGTAGTTATTTGAAATATAGTAGTATGCAATATAAAGTAATTTAGATGGACCAATGACTGTGACACTTCTAGAGACATTGTGACTTCTTTTCTTTAGAATTTTGAGGGTCCTTCTCAAAATTTTGCCCCAGTTTAAAAGCAATTCTTTGACTGTTCTACATACGACGAAGTTGGCCGGACTTGCTTCATAATTTTGAGGGTCCTCCTGAAAATTCTGCCCCAGTTTCTGACCATGGCAAAAATGAAGATTTTATTGAGATGTAACCGAACCCACAGGGCTGCCTACATATCCCCTTATAAATGGAATCAGGTCAAGCGTAGTTCATTTACATTAGATGAGGAAATGCAAACAATTTAAACAGTATCTTTTGACTGCATCTGAGTTGATAAGTTTTGGCTAAACTTCTCCGTCCATTTTTGCAAGTATGAGCGCTCATCCTGTTACTACTCTGTGAACCATGTAGGGACCTTTCCAATTGGGTGAAAATTTCCCTTTGGATTCATCTTGATAGGGGAAGATCCGCTTTAGCACCAGCTGCCTCGGTGTGAATTATCTAGGCTTGACCCTTTTGTTGAAAGCTTTGGACATTCTGTTCGGATAAAGTTGACCGTGACATACTGCATTCATTTTTTCCCCGTCAATGAGAGACAGTTTCTCGTAGCGACTTCGGATCCATTTTGCATCACTGAGTTCGACCTCTTGTATGATTCTCCAAGAAAGGATTTCTACTTCGGCGGGAATGACTGCTTCGGTGCCATAGACCAGTAAATAAGGAGTTGCCCCAGTTGATCTGTGAACCATAGTGCGATATCCCAGTAAGGCAAATGGTAATTTCTCGTGCCATTGTTTGTGATTATCTACCATCTTCCTTAATATCTTCTTAATGTTCTTGTTGGCGGCTTCCACAGCTCCATTCACTTGCGGCCTGTATGCTGTGGAATTCTTATGCTTGATCTTGAAGGTTTCGCACATGGATCTCATTAAATCACTGTTAAGGTTGATGGCATTGTCGGTGATGATTGATTCTGGCACCCCGAATCGACAAACAATACGATCCCTAACAGAATTCGCGACGACCTTCTTAGTTACAACCTTGTAAGATGTGCTTCAACCCATTTTTTGAAATAGTGTATGGCCACTAGAATGAACCTGTGCCCATTTGAAGCCGCGGGTTCGATTGGACGATGACATCCATCCCCCAAGTGGAGAAAGGCCAAGGTGCACTTGTTGCATTGAGTTCATTGGGTAGCACTCGTATCATATCCGCAAGTACTTGGCATTGATGACACTTTTGGACATACCTGATGCAGTCCGTTTCCATATTCATCCAAATATATCCTGCTCTTAATATCTTCTTAGCTAAGACAAAGCCATTCATGTGTGGTCCGCAAGTTCCGGCATGTATTATTTCGAGCAATTTGGATGCTTCCTTGGCGTTGACACACCATAATAACCTCAGATCTAGAGTCCTTCTATACCGAATTCCTCCGCTTTGGAAGAAGTGGTTGGATAACCTTCGGAGTGTACGTTTTTAGTATGATTAGCGTGATCCTGTACTCTCCTTTTGCCAAATATTCTTTGATGTAATGGAACCATGGATTTCCATCAGTTTCTTCTTTAACATGAGCACAATAAGCTGGCTGATTATGAATCCCCACTGTAATAGGATCGATGAAATTCTTGTCTGGGTGTTATATCATAGAAGATAGAGTGGCCAATACATCTGCGAACTCATTCTGGATTCTCGGAATATGTTTGAACTCTATCTTTGTGAATCTCTTCATCAATTCTTGTACATAGTACAAATAAAACAATATTTTGGTATTCTTTGTAGCCCATTCTCCTAGAACCTGATGTACCAAAAGGTCAGAATCACCGATTACCAATAATTCCTGAACGTTCATGTCAATGGACAATTTGAGTCCCAAGATGCAAGCCTCATATTCTTCCATATTGTTGGTATATGGAAACTCGAGCTTTGCGGATACTGGATAGTGTTGACCTATCTCTGATGCTAAAACTGCTCCGATATCCACCCCTTTGAAATTTGCAGCTCCATCGAAGAACATTCTATAACCATCATAGGTTTCGGTGATATCTTCTCCTACGAATGATACCTCTTCATCGGAAAAATACATTTTCAGTGGTTCGTATTCTCCACCTACAAAATTTTCTGCCAGATGATCCGCTAACGCTTTCCCCTTGACCGCTTTCTGAGTTACATAGATGATGTCGAACTCGCTCAACAATATCTGCCATTTTGACAACTTCCCTGTAGGCA
Organism: Nicotiana knightiana; assembly: GCA_005239525.1. NCBI lineage: Eukaryota > Viridiplantae > Streptophyta > Magnoliopsida > Solanales > Solanaceae > Nicotiana > Nicotiana knightiana. The sequence goes on along the minus strand of ML439732.1, from coordinate 42,750 downwards.
TGGGTTTCTGGAAGATGTATTTTAGCGGATCCATCCTTTATATGAGATATGTGGTGTAGGCATAGAAGTAGTGCCTCAACTTTTGAGCTATCCATGTCAGAGTGCAGCATGTGCATTCCAGCAAAGAATACCGTGCTTCGTAGGGTGTGAACTTCTTACTTAGATAGTATATGGCATGTTCTTTCCTTCCTGTCTCATCGTATTATCCCAAGACACATCCGAAAGCCCCATCTAGTACAGATAAATAGAGTAGTAGCAAAGGTCTCGTAGGTTCTGGTGGGACTAGGACTAGTGGTGTGGAAAAATATTCCTTGATTTTGTCAAAGGCTTTATGACATTCTTCAGTCCAACTTGTTGTAGCGTCGTTCTTCAACATTTTGAAAATTGGTTCATAGATCACAGTTGATTGTGCTATGAAACGACTGATGTAATTGAGACGCCCTAAGAAACTCATCAAATCTTTCTTGTTCTTTGGAGGTGGCAAGTCTTGGATAGCCTTGACCTTTGACGGGTCTAGCTCAATTCCTCGGCGGCTGACGATGAACCCTAACAACTTTCCAGCAGGGACTCCAACGGCACATTTTGCAAGATTCAGTTTCAGATTGTACCTTCGAAGTCGATCAAAGAATGTCCTCAAATCTGCTATGTGATATGTACCCTTTTTAGATTTGATGATGACGTCGTCCACGTACACTTCTATCTCCTTATGTATCATGTCATAGAAAATGGTTGTCATGTCCCTCATGTAAGTGGCTCCAGCATTCTTCAGGCCAAACAATATCATTTGTAGCATATACTCCCCATGGTGTGAGAAAATCTGTCTTTTCGGCATCCTCTTCATCCATCCAGATCTGATGATATCCCGCGAACCAATCCACAAAGGACTGGAGTTCATGCTTGGCATAATTGTCGATCAGTATGCGTATATTAGGTAACGGGAAATCATCTTTGGGACTTGCTCTGTTTAAGTCCCGATAGTCAACACATACTCTAATCTTTCCATCATTCTTCGGTACTGGCACGATGTTAGCCAACCAGGTTAGATATTCAACCACTCTGAGAAACTTGGCTTTGATCTGCTTGGTGACTTCCTCTTTTATTTTCAGACTCATATCTGGCTTGAACTTTTTGAGCTTCTGCTTTCCAGGTGGACACATAGGGCTGGTCGGTAGTTTATGATCCACTATGGACGTGCTCAAGCCGGTCATATCATCATAGGACCATGCAAAAATATCCTCGTACTCCTTCAAGAATCAGATGTATTCTTCTTTCTCTAACAGCGATAGGTGAATGTTTACACGAATTTCCTTGACTATTTCGGAGTCTCCCAAATTAACTATTTTAGTCTCACAAATTGGATTTAGGCTTGTTTTCAAAATTTTCCACCTCTTTGACAATTTCCTCGGGTATTATATCCTCTTCCAGATCCTCCAAATCACTATCCTTATGTTGTGTTGTCTCATTACATATCACAGTCGTAGGTTCATCAGGGTAAGTAATAATAACTTTGTAGAGAGAAAATGTAAAGGATAATAAAAAATACTAAAACAACAATCCATTGATAAATATTAAAATGTCAAACAAATGCAGTTCAATGATTCGAGCAATTATTTCAAAACGATAACGTTAAAAAAAAAACTGAAAATGTCTTAAATGTCCATAAAATTGCTTTCAAAGATAAATGATACTAATTGGAAGGCTACCCAGGAACTCGACGAGCCCTTGATGGTGCAGCAGTCCAATTCCTAAGAACAACTCCCTTCTTCATTGTCTGAATAATGAGGCCTTCCTCCCGCTCCTCCTCAGCCATCACACTGCAATCCATGTCTTTGTTATCCAGGAACAGATCCCTTATGCCGGCTAGAACTTCGTCTTCTTTGGACCCCACATCATGTCATCTTGATGAAATGACTGGCTCAAATGTGGTACTGGTTGCTCTAGAGGGTAATAAGGACCACGCCATGGTGGTGACCAATTCTGATACTCGTGCCAGGTGTATTCATACCCGAGCCCAAAAGTTGTGTCGTGATGCTTTAGCTGTATCAGTTTGGTGATCCCCTGGAGATTCTTTGCCGAGACCCTTGACAGGTTCATACCCTGTCCATGCCAATATGCTTTCCATCTTCCTGATCCACCATTTGTCTTTCTCAAATGCGTTGACACGCTCGATGCTATGGTATGTTTCTCCACCCAACTTCCTTCTATTCTCAACAATCAGAACAGTCTGATTGGTATAAATGGAATTAATTCCGTCCCCATGGATGATCACTTCCTGATGGTTCCACTCAAACTCCACGGCCTGATGTAGAGTATAAGCTACATCCCAGCGGCATGTATCCAAGGTCGTCCCAGTAGCAGATTGTATGTAGCGGATATATCTAGCACTTGAAACTCAACATCAAACCAAGTCGGGCCCATCTGTAGGCTGAGGTTGGTCTCCTCAATTGTGGCCCTTTGGGACCCATCAAATGCTTTCACATTCATATTCCCTGCTCATATCTCATGCAGACCTTTACCTAACCTTTTCAAAGTAGTTAGTGGACAAATGTTGAGACTCGAACCCCCATCTATCGGGACCCTGGCAATGAATTTGTCCTCAAATTGCACTGTGATATGCAGTGCCTTGTTGTGACTTAATCCTTCCGGTGGCAGCTCGTCTTCATGAAAAGTGATCTTGTGGATTTCCAACACTTGCCCCACCATGTTGGTCATCTTTCCATGGGTGATGTTATCGGGTACATAGGCTTCGTTCAATACCTTCATCAAGGCATTCCTATGCGCCTCGGAGTTCAGCAACAGTGATAAAATGGATATTTGAGCAGGGGTTTTGTTCAAATGATCAAGCACAGAATATTCTCTCGCCTGCACCTTTCTCCAGAGATCATCTGGGCCGGTCTTAATACCAGGGGGCTTAGAAGCGTCTTCTTTGCTTGTTCCTCCCAAATGCTTGGGTGTATAAACCCTACCAGTTCTGGTCATGCCCTGCGTTGCACCTAATTCTTCCATTTTTTCCTTTCCTTTCCTTCTTGCTTCCGCAACATAGTCCCAAGGTATAGCATTAGACTTAAAAGACGTCGTGGGTGCTACCATCACGGTGAAGGTTGTTGTCACTTCAACCTCAAACGGAGTTGGTGCGGCCACCTCAACCTCAATCGGTTCCTGAGTTTGTACCACGATAGGTGTGAGGGTGAATGGAGATGTTTTAGGATTATCGAATGAGTCCAATTGAACCTTCCGAGTACCATTCTTCATCGATATCCATCATATTTACCCCTTCACCCCTGTGATCCGGGAGAGGATTATTACAGACATTGGGTGCAACCTCCTTTGCTTGTATAACTTTGGTGTCAATTAATGTGCGAATCTTATCCTTCAAAGTGCGACATTCATCAGTAGTATGACCCTTCATGGCTGAGTGATAGGCACATGTCTTATTTGGACTAATCCACTGGGAGGAGTTTTCCATAGCAACAACAGGAATGGGAGTGACATAACCAGCATACTTCAGTCTCTCGTAAAGTTGGCCTATGTGTTAAGCAATTGGGGTGTATTGTATGGGTGGTCTGTGATCGAATTCGGCCTAGGTTTTTGGTAGTTTTGGCAGGCTGGTGGTGAGTGGTAGTATGCTGGTTGGGCGTTATAAGTATGGTAAGTGGTAGCAGGTTGTTGGTATCTGCGAGGTGAAGGCTGATATATGGGTGGGGGTGTCTGGTATGTAAGAGGAGAGTTTGGACCTTGGGCTACCATCACTGTCCCTACTTCTTTCTTCTTGGAGATACCTCTTGACTGTAAGGATTTATTTGTGGCTTGGAGTGCTTCAAAATTTGTCATCATTCCTCTTTTAATCCCTTCTTCTATTCTTTCCCCCAAATTGATGATATCAGAAAATTTATGGTTTTCAATAACCATTAGTCTTTCATAGTTTTGCGGGTCCTGAGCCCTGACGAAGAACTTATTCATCTGTTCTTCATCCAGTTTTGGCCTTACTTTTGCAGCTTCAGATCTCCACCGAGTAGCGTACTCGTGGAATGTTTCCGTTGGCTTCTTCTTTAGATTCTGAATGTAGAATACGTCTGGTGCATTTTTCGTGTTAAACCTAAACCAATCCATAAAATCCGACGCCATGCTCACCCAATTAACCTATTTCTTTGGGTTCTGACTGATGTACCAAGACAAGGCGTCTCTAATAGGGCTCCTATGAAAAACTTCATGCAGATTATTTCATCCTTGACAACCCCTACAAGCTTGTCACAATACATTCTCGAGTGCATTTTCGAATCCACTCTCGTCAAACATTTCGAACTTAGGAGGTTTGTAACCCTCTGGCAGTTCTACATCCGAATGAATACACAAATCTTCATAATTCAAACCCTCAATGCATTTACCCCCTTCGACACTTTGAACTCTTCTAGTAACTTTCTTGAGTTCTTCTTCCATCTTCTTGATGAGCAGGTCCTTCTCGGCGGATTCAGGTATATATAGGGTATGTTGTGGGGTGTGGGGTAAGGTTTCCACGTATATGGGGTTGCTTTGATGGACTCCAGGAATCTGGGCATAGTGGTGGTCGTTGGTTGACTTTTGGGGATCAGGGGTAAGTTGTAGTGCATTTTGGAGAGTGTGGTAAGTGGTGGTTTGTGGATACTGAGTTGGATGGTGATGGTGTTGTGGAGGGGTAGGTACTGGTGGAGGGTTATGTTTTTGAGGAGGTGTGGCGTATTGATGAGGCGCGGGAGGATTTTTCGGATTTTGGTTTTGTGTATTTTGGGGAGATGCCTGGTTCTGGGCGTTTGCATTTTGTTGGTTAATGTCGGGAACATTTAGGGTGAGCGAAAGGTTTGCCAAGTTTCGGACCCTGCTCAAGCTCCCCTTGTAGCTCCAATATTTTCTGTTCCAGACGTAAGACCAGATCATTCTGCGTCGGGGTACTCCGACCATCTGAAGCTTCAATATTCTTTGCATGGGTAGCATTTTCTTTCCTAATACTGCTCATATCATCCATTTTGGCTTTTCCTTTGTTTTTGGGATTACTTGGTGGAGGAGGAGGGGGAGTACCTCTGCATCTGGTGTGATATGCTGACGATGCTAGTGTGCACGAATCAACCTTGGGGAATGGGAATAAACAAAGGAGAAGAAAAAACAAAAGGTAGCCAAGTCAGTAAGGCCTAAGAGACACATAGATTTGGAGAAAATTGACACATAGATTTGGAGAAAATTGATTCCAATAATTGTGCCATTTCATTAATATAAAAATGAGCCAAATCCTTACTAAAATGACAATAATGAAAAAAGTCACTGACGGAATGTGCCTTATTACAATCAAAATCTAATCGTATTTAGAAAGCAGTAAAAATATTGTTTCCTAATCTACTTGGTCCCAGAGGGACCTTCTCCATGCTTGGCCTTCTTGTATCCATCAATCAAGTTCCCCAGATCGCGCATGCCCAATAGTAGATAAGCCCTTGCTAGATGCCCTCCTTCATTGCCTTCCGTGTTCTTACAATTCGAGAGCCTCTTCATCATTTGTCCTTCAAGTTCCATTAACCCCTGCTCCAAATATTCCAATCTCTCCATTGATTTAGTAGAAATTTCTTTCCATTCGTTGATTGCTTCCATATCCACTTTGTGTTGTTCCAAATGCCTAGCTTCAGACTCGAATACCCTTTTCCGCAGCATCCTATACTTGACTTCTGCTTCAGCAGTGTCGTCTATAACCCTATTTTTCATATTAATACATGGCTTGACATCTCCCTCTATATCATCTACCAACCATGATGGGTAGAAGTACACATGGCCGACACGATACCTGTCTGGCTCGATAGTATCTTTCTCCATAATGACCTTTTGATTCCACATATGTTGTGCCTCGAATTTGAATAGAATGACTTTCCCTTTAAAGTCTGCCTTGTACTGGACCATGTTGGAAACCCGAGGTATAACCTGCTTTCTTCCCGCTTGCCTCATTACCCTTATAGGAGCATAAGGATAAATTCCTCTTAACCCAATCAACACTAGATGAGTGGTTTCTCTTGACCTGATGATGAACTCACTGCTAAGGAACCATCGAACATCCAATTTACCTTTTCGTCAGTCAAGTTGCTGAAGAAGCGCACCCAGCTCACAGCACTTCCAGGTTGTGCAAACCTATCTGGGATAAATGTCATTCTTTTCGGATGATGGTAGGCTATGTGGTCATTCAGTGGTCGTCGCAGAAGCTCTTGACGATATTTACCTCTCTGTAAATGTTCTAATAGTTATACCTACAGCAACATATTACAGCCCTCGAAGTTCCATACCCTTTTTTGCATCGATCTAGAGCCCGATACATTTCAGCCAAGATCATAGGGGTGATGGTGTAAGTGTTGATATATAATTTTTTTCCTCATATATATATATATATATATATATATATATATATATATATATATATATATATATATATGAGGAAAAAAATNTATATATATATATATATATATATATATATATATATATATATATATATATATACTCTCAAAATAGCATGATTGCATCATTATTTAGTTTACAAACCTATACAAACATTTTATATAATTTTCCATAATTTTTGAAGCTCCAAATTAATTTATTTTTACATTTTTTATTATATAAATATCTAATAATTATCCTTCAAATAATTTTGTGATGACTTAATCATCCAAATTTATTATTTACTCCCACATGTATATTTTATAATATTTTACTTCATTTTCTATAATTACATTTACATTTTTATGCTAATTACATATTTTTGTAATAATAGCCTACATTTTGCAATTAACTGCATTTATTATTTTATTTAGAGTTAAAACAACTTTTTACATGTTTACACCCTTCAGTTATTATTTTAAATTACTTATTTTCTTAAATAATATTTTTAATACCTATTTAGCTATTTTATTAACCAAATTTTCCTTAATTTCTTTATTTTTTAAAGGCTGGCCAAGTTTTTAAAGCTAATTTTCGGACCAAAATGGCCCAACACCTAAGCCCACATCATCTCCCCTCTCAGCATCCCAAACCAGCTAACCCTTTAATGAACCCGATCGCGACCCGTTTTAAACGACCCGCCCTATTCCCCTTTCGATCTTGGCCGTTGATCTGAAATGATCAACAACCCATAATAATTCCCCACCTCTCCTTATAACCTCACAACCCTAAAGACTAATCCATTTTCCAAAATGGCCGCCTCTAGATCCTCTCGAACCTTATCCTCACCTCACAAACCCTAGCCGCCACCCCAAGCCTTCTCTGAATCTAGCTCGTCCATGGATTCTCACCATGATTTACTTACCTTTTTCGGATTATACCTTAATTTCTTTATTTTTTTAAAGGCTGGCCAAGTTTTTAAAGCTAATTTTCAGACCAAAATGGCCATACACCTAAGCGAACATCATCTCCCCTCTCAGCAGCCCAAACCAGCTAACCTTTTAATGAACCCGGTCGCGACCCGTTTTAAACGACCCGCCCCACTCCCCTTTCGATCTTAGCCGTTGATCTCAAATGATCAACAACCCATAATAATTCCCCACCTCTCCTTATAACCTCACAACCCTAAACCCTAATCCATTTTCCAAACCGACCGCCTATAGATCCTCTCGAACCTTATCCTCACCTCACAAACCCTAGCCGCCACCCCAAGCCTTCTCTGAATCTAGCTCGTCCATGGATTCTTACCATGATTTACTTACCTTTTCCGGATTATACCTTAATTTCTTTATTTTTTAAAGGTTGGCCAAGTTTTTAAAGCTAAATTTCGGACCAAAATGTCCCAACACCTAAGCCCAAATCATCTCCCCTCTCAGCAGCCCAAACCAGCTAACTCTTTAATGAACCCGGTCGCGACCCGTTTTAAACAACCCGCCCCACTCCCCTTTCGATCTTGGCCGTTGATCTCAAATGATCAACAACCCATAATAATTCCCCACCTCTCCTTATAACCTCACAACCCTAAACCCTAACCCATTTTCCAAACCGTCCGCCTCTAGATCCTCTCGAACCTTATCCCTCACCTCACAAACCCTAGCCACCACCCCAAGATTTCTCTGAATCTAGCTCTTCCATGGATTCTTACCATGATTTACTTACCTTTTCTGGATTATACTGTTATTACTTGTGTAAACACGGTGTTACTTAGTACTCGCGTAATTTTGGCAAGTATCAGTCTTTGAACCAAAGGAAATCAGCCTTATTCTCCAAGATTTGGACGATATTTCTTCCTTATACGTTCAAAGGAAGGCTATGAGGTTCAGATTCCCTAGATCTCTAGTCAATTTCTGATCCTAGTCAAACTAGGGTTTACCGAGTTTCTTCTCCTAATCCGATTCTAAATTGATTTGTGTGTTCTTCTTTCTTTTTTATGTTTGATTGACTCTATTTCCTTACTTATGTTTGATTTTACCACTATATAAACCCCTCCCCCATTCCCTTTTTGGACAGACTTTAATCATTAAGTTTCACTAAAAAAACTAAAGGATTTCACTCTATTATTCTCTCATTTTTTGTTCTATACTTTGGCTCTTGGACGACTGAAAGCCAAGGCCACCGGAATCCTATCTTTTGACTTTCCTTGGTGCGAGCACTGCCCTGGGTTCCTTTGAAGCCCTTGGGAGCTTTGACGCACTAAGGTCCTGGGTTATACTGCTCTTTGTTGACATCTAGAGTGTTGTGGAGTCTGATCTTTCTTGTTTGTGTATTTATCAATCAGTAACTGGTGAGTCCTTTCCTTTGTAAATCCTACTGTGTTCATGATCTACATATTCATACCTATTAAATTTCATATCATAATGTGTTTCTAGACTAATCTCTATATGCAACCTTGCTAGTATCGAATTTGTTTTGTGATATGAACCTCTTTAGCATTTGATTATACCTAAACTGCCAGCTCTGAGATATGTTTATGTTTAACTTGAACAGTTTAGACTCTTTTAGGTTCATTTAGCCTAATGTGTTAGTACTTTGAATGTTTACATTGGCTATGTGGCTTCAGTTTGTTTCCTGCTTTGTCCTGGGTCCCTATAGTGATCGACTTGTATCTATAATGTGCCCTAATCTATGTTAAGGCCTTCACTCTAGCTATGACTTTCTCCTATTGGCCATTTTTTTTATCACTCAGCATGTCTTTAGCTTGCCCAATTCTGTATTCCCTAGTAATTAGTTGGGGCCTTTTAGAATAGCTTCTTAACTTGTGTTTCCCTATAATGTTTGACACTGTTTTGCCTTATTGATGTGAGTTGTTCTGTTTAACTTCTGGTGTTCAGCATAATTTGGACCCTTAAGCTTTGAACCTGTTTATATAGTGCTCTACTTTTATCTTGTTTGGTATAATGCATCTTTGTATATTAGTTTTGTAATCCCATAAGTCATAATCCCCCTGCTTCCTACAAAATGTTCTCTGCCCAATATGCTAAGTGTGTGAACTTATGATATCACCCTGTCTTTGTGAGTGTTATTTATCTTTTTTGCTCATATGATCATTGTGTAATCACCCCTGATAGGTCTGTATCTAAAGCATAAATTCACCTCTTCAAACTCTATAATTTGATCACTATTCTCTCACCCTCATTGGTTACCTATATTACTCTGAACCTATAACTCTTGGCCGGCTTAAAGCCAAGGCCACTAATGTTACGCCCTGCAATATTACGTCCCGCAGTATTATAAGTTAAGATAGTATTGCACCCTGCAGTATTGTACGTTGAATTTGTCATAAGGTAATTGACATCAGTCCAAGGAAAAGATTATTCGGAGATTATAAGGATTGTAAGTGATGAATAAATTCGTGAAGGGGAGAGGGGAAGCAAGTCGAAGAAAATAAATTTCGTTGAAACTTGTTATTTTGGGAATAATTCTCAAATTTTTGGGTAATTGGTTAGTTACTAACGGGACATTACCCGATTAACTAATAAGTGGATAAAATTTAATTAACTAATATCCCACCCCCACCCCCACCCCCACGTGGCATGAAGCCACAATAATGTTATGCTGCCACCTAGACAGGAATGAGTATGGAATGGACATCTAAGTTGTCTAATCATTACAAAGTCCAACATGATTAAAAAAGGAATCAAAATATATCCTTTCAAAATCAGAATGTCGTTCAGCATTTTAACTTACAGATTTTCCATCTTTCTTGGTTTGAAATAAATACGTGAGAAATCAGAGACAATTCCTTCATTCAAGATCAAACAACCATTTTACATTTTGTCTTTTATTCTTAAACCAAAACGTTAAAGAGCAGTACCAAAACAAATTCGTCCAAATTTCGTTTCAAGATTTCAAGCAGAAATCTCGTCCATATTTCACATAAGCAGATTCGTTCAAATAATTCCAGGAACAAGTATGTTAAGGCTATTCCTTCTTTCTTTTGGCATGATCCATGCGATACGAACGAAACGTTCAAATGCACAAATTTCATAAATGACTCTATTCATAGAAATATTAGAGATGTCTATGTTCTTGAATTTCCATGTGTCATAATATTTTATCATCTGCTCATGGGTCTCAGAATAATATGAAAGTTGAAAAGAGTTTACTTTATGATATTACTCAAAGGCAAAATGTCCTTATGAAGCACTGAAAGATTTTATCAACGTACTTTTCATGCATTGCATTCATGTGCATTGACCCATGACCAGATGGCGTTATATATACATATATATGTATGTATATATATGTATATGGGATATGGGAAAGGTTATGGCGTTATATACGCACCACCACCTGATCAGCTGGTATATGATGATGATGTTGCCCACAGTGGCTGAAATATGATTCAAACGGCGTTATATACGCGTATATATGTATGTATATTCAAACGGCGTTATATACGCGTATATATGTATGTATATATATGTATATGGGATATGGGAAAGGTTATGGAGTTATATACGCACCAACACCTGATCAGGTGGTATACGATGATGATTTTGCCCACAGTGGCCGATATGATATGATGGGATGCCCTCAGAGGCTGATGATGTTATGAAACATGTACCTATGCACGACATGACATTCATACGCATATGCATGATGCTAAAAGTAATTTATGATTTACAAAGTTATTCAGACTTACAGGTTGAGTCATGTACTCTATATGTCATCCATGTCTCTTATGTATTTATTTATGTGCCTTACATACTCGGTACATTATTCGTACTGACGTCCCTTTTGCCTAGGGACGCTGTGTTTCATGCCCGTAGGTCCCGATAGACAGGTCGAAAGCCCTCCAAGTAGGCTATCAGCTCAGCGGAAGATGTTGGTGCGCTCCATTTGCTTTGGAGTCGTTTGTTTGGTTAGTATGATTTAGACGTGTATTGTTTGGTATGGCGGGATTCTATCCTGACCTTTATGACATTTATGTACTCTTAGAGGCTTGCAGACATATATCGTATATGTGAAAGATTCTACGGCCTTGTCGGCCTATGTTTTGAGTTTGTAAATGATTATGTTGGCCTATTAAGCCCGTATGTCACGTGTATATGATGATGTAATAAGAAAGATACGTTACGTTGGTACTCGGTCGAGTGAGGTACCGGGTGCCCGTTGCGGCCCATCGGTTTGGGTCATGAGAAAAGTGGTATGAGAGCAGTTCTGTCCTAGGGAGTCTACAAGCCGTGTCTAGTAGAGTCTTGTTTATGGGTGTGTCGTGCACCACACTTATAAGCAGGAGGCTACAAGGCATTTAGGATTGCCACTCTTTCTTCTTACTCTAGATCGTGTGGTAGAGCTCGCTTATAAGAATTCAAATCCCGAAATTCTATTTTATTCGTAAGAAGACGATACCTACATCCGAAAAGAAGGATTGGAAAGAGAGATAGTTGTGGAAGAGCTGAGTTAGAGGAATTAGATTTTTGTAAGATGCCTATGACAAGTAAATGTGAGTTCTTTAGCAGATCATGAGTGTACTGAAAGGTGTAAGCTTCTTGTTAAGAAGCCTTAAGGCAAGAATGCCAATTCACCTTTATAATGAAATACAATAAGAGATTAAGAAGATAAATACAAGTTTCAACGAGCAGAAGAATCAAGATGAAGAAGGGTACGAGGCGCCAATTAGTGAAGGTTAACGACGTTTATAATTGAGGTAGAGGAACATATGCTTTTTGAGTTATATTCAACAGTAACAGAGGTATGTATAATTGGTCGTACCCATCTCAATTATGCCCTATGGGGGCTAACAGGTGTATTTTAAGAAAAGGACGGAACATCAAGATCCGACTGAGGTTAGAGTAACCCAAAATGGTGAATGGATTGTTTGTGTTAGTTGATATTTCCAAAGGGTATTACAAATGTGCCAATAGATCTTCTTGTGAGACACCAGATGGTGCACTGTAGAATATTACGATTAGATGTGAATACTAGCATTCAGAAGATAGGCACTGGAAGCCTGGATGGGATAAATATTACCTTAAGTGTGGCTCTCATCCCTATTAGATATAGGATGTTGAGAAACCCAGAGAGCCGATGAATGAAGCAAGGAGAGCTAAAAGTGAAAGAATGTCGTGTTGAAGTTTTCACAAGAAAAGGGATATACAGAAATATTAGCAGAATAATGAGAAGAGAGATAAAGAAGCATTATTAATAAGGTATGATACATGGATAAATACGGTAGAAAAAAAGAAGAAGAAGAAGAAGAAGAAGAAATGACAGTATTACACAGTCTAGTCAAGTGAATGAAGAGACGAGAGGTGATAAGTCTTAAGACAACGAAAGAGTATAGGCCATAAGGTTATATCCTCATTTCGAGAAATAAGTTCGTAACTCCAATGCGACTACTAGCGGGGAGAGTTAATCCCTAGAGTAATAGAAATCAGTATGGACTGGCAAACAAGATAAACTAAAAATAAATTAGGGGCTGAGTGATTTGGTAGTAGTCAGCATCATGAGAATTTCAGATCATATTTCGGAAATAATAGGACGGACCACGGAAGAAGATTCACGATGAATTCAGAGAATAGTCATTTAGGGAAACGCTTCCCTAGAGCAAGCAATGTGAGCAAAGTTAAGCTTAAGAGACTGTATGTGCCAGTTACGCTAAGTGTCACCCTCGCGAGTAAGGGAATTTGTCATCCTTGGTACAGAAGAATTGCCACAAGGCAAGTAAGGATCATTGATGTTGAGAAACGACACCAAAGATGAAGAGGTAAAATATATATAGGTAGATCCTCGTGGCTTCAGTTTTTAGTACATCCCTAAAGGGGGGAATATGGAGTAATGTGGTAAGCCAGAATTAAGTGGTTCTAGTGACTATGGAATGGTAAAGGAAGAATGTGATAAATGAAAAAGGAATGAGATGGCACTATCCAAATCTTACAAATACGCTACGATTCAAGAATATTGTGCAAGCACGACGTCAAGGAGAGAAAGTAAAGGTTCCTGCCCGAGCTGTTATTAATAAATAAGGAGCCAGTGCGAGATGTAAGATAAGACAAAGGAAATAACCCAAGAAAGATTACAAGGAATATTGATATAAGAATGGGCCAACGAGTAGTTAGTAATTGGTCAGGAAGATCCCGGTTATGGCTAACCAGGAGGTTACAGACGAATCATTAGATCGTGTGAGATAAACATAGTAGAACCCAACATGGAGAGTTCATCCTCGAAGAATATCATTATAATACTTGAGATATATTCAAACAAGAGTCGGGGTAGTTAAATATACATATGAATGTTACGGGGATAAAAGAAAGTGCCACTGGGAAGGCAGTCAAAATATCAGTTCAGAAGCAACCATACACACACAAGGGCATGGAAGTAAGCAAATATAGATGATTATAATCAAGTAAGGACATCAAAAAGGTCCGCAATTAGCTCACAACTTTACAGGAATCAAGGGTTCTCCCTAAGTACTATAATGAAAGACTAACTGAGGAAATAAGGAAGAAGGCTTCAACCTAAGCACAACGACCTAAAAAGGAAAGGGTCGTGTAACAACAATCTCACATCAATATTGTAAGCACTCCAAAGGAAAGTGACCCCTACCGTGAATAATGAACGGGAAGAAAAATTAAAAGTAACGTTCGAAGGTCATATGAGTTGCACGAAAACTCTAGCATGCGAACTAAGATAAGCTAAGTATGAACGCAATAGGGGGCAGAAAGACCAGGAAAGGTAATAGCTTACATTGAAGAAAGCTAAGAAGGAACGAAAGAAATTATTCGATCAATGATCCCGAGTTGGTAATGTTATGAACGCACTTAAGAATTTGGAGTTTTATACCTGCATCATATAGAGCCGTAAAAGATTCTGATATACGTTAAAAGAAAGAATTGAGCCCAGGTCATAGATGAAGAATTGAATTCTTAAAGGATTTTATCATAAATATCCCTCAGCGCTATGAACGACTAAGTAATAATTAATACCAGGAACCGCAGGTCGGAAGATATCTTAAGCCTACATAGAGGCTGATTAGAAAGAAGAGGAGACTAAAGAGTTACATCGATTAAGCAAAATAGGAGGGACCAAGAGAATAATAGACCTCGGGATCACTCTTAATTAGCAGAGGTATAAGAAAGATAGTACAGTAGCCATATTTTACAATAGCTTTACGATAAAGCCAACTGAAGAGTACTAACCTCATAAGAAGTCAGTACGGAGCTTCCACCGGATTGTGTATGCACCAGAGGTGTAAGAATTATAATAGAGCTTCAAGTTATGGACGTGAATTATACCTATGTGGAAGGGAGATTATGAAAGAAATAGAAAATACTATGCGATATTTTAAGGTAAATACGGTAAAAGGAAAAGGCAGAATATGTGAATAGTCCATACTTTGGCTAAAAGGCTAGAAGTGCTGGGATTCAATATCCAGGAATGATAGCGGCATAGTCAGTGGAATATCTCATAGCCTATGGGTTCTAGGTATCGAGGAGGCTAATTAAGACAGTAAAGAAGAGTTAGAGACGATGTGATGTCTCGCTTAATTTTCCAGAATGACATAAGGAAATCTATGATGCAATCAAGTTGAAAGGTTGCAAGTAATATAAATAGAGTTGTGTAGGTCTCAAGTCATTATATGGTGAAGCTACAAGGTTTTAGAAGACGAGAGTAAGGATAAGAAAGGGCGAGTGAGAAGGTAACGAAAAGGGATAAGTCCTCAGCATTAAGCCCATGAAAACAAGAAGAGCATATGGTTTCTCTAAATTATACAAAGCTCACTGTAGCCTGAATGAACTCAAAGGAGTCTAAGACTAATAGCATCTAAGAATGCCACCGTGGTAATAGAAGGAGGGTGAAATTGTGATAGACAAAAGATGACATTTGGGCCTTCGATTGAGTAATGATTCAACGAAGAAAAGAAACGGATCTTATGAATTGGATAGGATTAAAGTACCCACGCAAGGTGAATCGCATTGGGATGCTGTGAGGTATGGTTATAAAAGCAGGGTATCGCCCCAGGTGGATCAATCTAATCATTTCTGACGTTCCCCGATAAAACGTGAATCCTAGCAGTAATATTACATAAAAGGTTAAGTTATCAGTGGTATATTGTAGATCAATATTGAGGTGAATCAACAATGGATGGACAAAAGTTACAAAGTATGAGATAAGATTAGGCCGTCATTCTAAAGATGAATAGTAATAAGGAGGCATTAAAGGACTTAAATTTATACATATGGAATGAGTAGCGAGAGTAAGCTGGGATTTGGTAGCAGACCTCAGCAACGCTAATTAAAGTAAGAGTTATGGAAGTAAATTCATACGGATGGTTAAACGGACCTATGCGATGAGATATAACAATATTCGTGAATTCAACCAAGTACCGAGCGAAGAACTTCAGTATACTCATAAATGCCCAAAGGGACATCTCAAGATCTACATGTGAAACCTAGAGATTGGGCACACTTATAAGATCAAAACTATACAAGATGCATGATGAAAGGTAGCAACAGTTACGAGATTGGAAGGATTCCGACTACTAGTTGTGGTGTGAGAAGGAGGCCTAAGGGGGGATGCCCTAGACTTTGGACTTATTCACAGAACAGTCGCCTAGATGGAAAGGAAAATTCTAAAGTATTCGGAAGATATAAGTTAAGAAAATGATAAGAGCATTAGTCGACATTCGAGGAAGAATGTTCCAAAAGGGGGAATGATGTTACACCCTGCAATATTACGTCCCGCAGTATTATAAGTTACGACAGTGTTGCACCCTGCAGTATTATACGTTGAATTTGTCGTAAGGTAATTGACATCAGTCCAAGGAAAAGATTATTCGGAGATTATATGTATTGTAAGTGATGAATCAATTCGTGAAGGGGAGAGGGGAAGCAAGTCGAAAAAAATGAATTTTCTTGAAATTTTGTATTTTGGGAATAATTCTCAAATTTTCGGGTAATTGGTTAATTATCGGGTAACGGAACATTACCCGATTAACTAATAAGTGGATAAAATTTAATTAACAAATATCCCACCCCCACCCCACGTGGCATGAAGCCACAATAATGGAAGTGACTGATTAATCACTTATGCTTCCACCTAGACAAGAATGAGTATATAATGGACATTTAAGTTGTCTAATCATTACAAAGTCCAACATGATTAAAAAAGGAATCAAAATATATCCTTTCAAAATCAGATTGTCGTTCAGCATTTTAACTTAAAGATTTTCCATCTTTCTTGGTTTGAAATAAAGACGTGAGAAATCAGAGACAATTCCTTCATTCAAGATCAAACAACCATTTTACATTTTGTCTTTGATTCTTAAACCAAACGTTAAAGAGCAGAATCAAAACAAATTCGTCCAAATTCCGTTTCAAGATTTCAAGCAGAAATCTCGTCCATATTTCACAGAATCAGANCAGGTATGTTAAGGCTATCCCTTCTTTCTTTTGGCATGATCCATGCGATACGAACGAAACGTGCAAATGCACAAATTCCATAAATGACTCTATTCATAGAATTATTAGAGATATCTATGTTCTTGAATTTCCATGTGTCATAATATTTTATTATCTGCTCATGGGTCTCAGAAAAATATGAAAGTTGAAAAGAGTTTACTTTATGATATTACTCAAAGGCAAAATGGCCTTATGAAGCACCAAAAGATTTTATTAATGTAGTTTTCATGCATTGCATTCATGTGTATTGACCCGTGACCATATGGAGTTATATACGCGTATATATATATGTATATGGGATATGGGAAAGGTTATGGCGTTATATACGCACCACTACCTGATCAGCTGGTATATGNTATATATGTATGTATATATATGTATATGGGATATGGGAAAGGTTATGGCGTTATATACGCACCACCACCTGATCAGCTGGTATACGATGATGATTTTGCCCACAGTGGCCGATATGATATGATGGGATGCCCTCAGAGGCTGATGATGTTATGAAACATGTACCTATGCACGACATGACATTCATACGCATATGCATGACGCTAAAAGTAATTTATGATTTACAAAGTTATTCAGACTTACAGGTTGAGTCATGTACTCTATATGTCATCCATGTCTCTTATGTATTTATTTATGTGCCTTACATACTCGGTAAATTATTCGTACTGACGTCCCTTTTTCCTAGGGACGCTGCGCTTCATGCCCGCAGGTCCCGATAGACAGGTCGAGAGCCCTCCAATTAGGCTATCAGCTCAACGGAAGATGTTGGTGCGCTCCATTTGCTTCGGAGTCGCTTGTTTGGTTAGTATGATTTAGGCGTGTATTTTTTGGTATGGCGGGATTCTATCCCGACCTTTATGACATTTATGTACTCTTAGAGGCTTGTAGACATATATCGTATACGTGAAAGATTCTACGGCCTTGTCGGCCTATGTTTTGAGTTTGTAAATGATTATGTTGGCCTATTAGGCCCGTATGTCACGTGTATATGATGATGTAATAAGAAAGATACGCTACGTTGGTACTCAGCCGAGTGAGGTACCGGGTGCCCGTCGCGGCCCATCGGTTTGGGTCGTGACAACTAAGTCTTTCTCTATTGACCTCCCTAGTGTGAGCACTGATCGGGATCCATTTGAGACCCTTGTGACCTCTGACACACTAGGGCTTGAGGTTCTATGGCCATTCTCTTTGCCACTAAGACTTGAGTTATCTTTAACACCGAGTTCTGTCCCACTTTTGTCTAGTAAATGTGCAAATTGTCAACCTATGGCTGTTTGGTTTGGTCCAAATTCTCCTATGATTTCTGGGCTATGCTGATGGATATAGTCCCTATGAGATCTGGGTGTGCTAATTGGTGGAGAAAGAATTTATTCGAAGGCCTGGCAAATGTTGGGTATCTCTTTGGGCCTGTCTTGGGCCTACTATTGTTATTTGTACCACTTTTGTAATTACATTATTGGGTCTGTAATAATTATGTATTAAACAATTGGGGTGTTAGTAAAATTGGGAAATGAGTATATCCTAATGCTTGCATGAAAAGGGTAGAAAACATGTCTATAGGATTTATGTGATCTATTTGCTATCTGACCTGCTATATATGTCATTTAAGTTTCTTCGTGCACTATTAGAGATCAAGTTATTAGGTCAATCATACACTCACGTAATTGGTATACTATCAAAGCATAAGTGTTCTATTTATTCTCATGTCTATTTCTATGTGTCGCTAGACAACATGCCTATATGAAATAATTGCTAATAATCGCTCTTCAATCTGCACCATGTTCATTAGATATCATGCCTAAGGATTTTAACTATTTAATTCGTTATTGCATCATATAGAAACCTGCCTATAGGAGCTAAATGTATAAAAAAATCAGTTTCAATCGACCATCCTTAGAAATCATTCCTATAGGACATCACTACGTGCTCTAAAGTACTAATATTGGGCTCTTCAAACGCTGTTTTATTGTTTAAGCCACGCGACTATTGAGCACGAGTAATTCTGAACATTTTTTACTGTCCCTTAATGTGTAAACCACTTAGAGATCATGCCTATAGGTTCATTAACTTATGATTTGTAGCCTTAAGAAGCGACTTAGCAGCATCAGATACTTACAGACTGGTAATTCAGAAATCATAGGTCTAAAAATGGCCTGCACATCTAAGTCAGATCATATAGAAGCCATGTCTATATAGCTTAAACGACTTCAATCTCCCTCAATTCTGAAACTGCCTAATACCTTACGTAGCAATCTATTTACGTGCCTTTGTTGTCTAATTACGGAGGCTAACTTGAGCCTTTAACTGTATTTAATTGCAGTCCTATTTATTTTGAAGTGTCCCCTAGTTTTAACATTTGTTGAGCCGCCTAAGTCAAGTCTAGAACCACCAAAAGTAGAGGTCCAATGCCTCCTGGACCATAGGTATGGGACGAGTAGTGCACGCATAAGGCACGAATTAGAATCAACTAGTGCACTTTGGGTAATAACTCAAAAATAGTTATCATGTAGCAGGAGATGATAGTCTGTGCCCGCTGAATAATACAAGTAACACCCCATCTTGAGGGAGTTACGAAGTATTATTTATGTTGCACGGGGTGATCCTTTAGGCTAAAAAACTTAAGACCCCCTATCTTGTTCCTATTTACCTTTGAATCAAGTGTTTGTATTTACTCAAAAGTATTTGATAATAAAATGTCCCAAATTTCTTGCTTTTCTCTGTCTTTGTTTATCTGACCAATTCATATAATTCAATTTCGGTCGGGACCCATAATTGTGGACCTCGAAGAGTGCCTAACACCTTCTTTTCGAGGTAATTTCGAGCTGTTACCCGATCTTTGATGATGCAAACTATTCAAACCTGAGTCATATGCAAATAGGTGCCCTAACGCACCTTAAACCATTATGTGGCGACTCTCCTCTTTTAATACTTCCTTAAAAGAGTTGTCACATGTCGAAACCCGATTTTACGAGAAAAAAGGGTGCGACAGTAAGTTTGTCCCTCAATTCCCTCCATTAAAGCCCTAGCGACCATGGCTAAGCGAGTGTGGATCCTCTCCCCTTTCATCAAAAATATCAGCAACCCCAAGAAACATACAATGAACAAAAAACTCGGCGGTGTGTCCAATCCAAAATGGCAAGTTCATCATGGTGAAGGTGATATGACTTGCTATGCCTATAATGTTCATAAAGGAATTAAAATGGTATGTATGAATTTTTCAGATAGAGTAACTCATCATTTTTCTTGAAACCCATCATATTCAAGAAACCTCGGGGAGTGCGATTTTCTGGTACCAGTAAACCTGGACTATCCAATAGTAGCCTAGCGAAGCCTCCTATTTCCTCTAAGAGAGAAGTCATTTCTATATCGCCAAAGTGGAAGACAACTCTTTTCTCATCCCAAAACATAGTGTTGGCCTCAATCAATGCATTATTTGGCCGAATGTCCAATAAGGAGGGTAAATTTCCGAGTTCTTGTCGCTAGGTGAGAGGTTCTTCCACCAATCAAGAAGCAAAGGTGGGATGTTTTGAACCGTGCCGAACCTGGGGACTTCGTGCCTCATTTTCTACAAAACAAATAGAGTTAGCCCTTTCCCCCTCCGGATCTGACTATTTACACATTAATAATCAACATATCGGTATGTTTTTTCCAAATAATGCACATAACACGATGGTATTGGGATTATGGAAATACCCTTGGACTTTGGACAAGGCTTATCTTAGCGGATTATCATGCGGACAACGTTCTAAACCATACTAGGTTTGACATGATGCATGCACAGTTGATATTGAAACGAGGTTTCTAGAAAGGTCTATACTGGTACTATCAAGTGGACAACTTAAGAGGGAAAGGAACGGAATTGTCGATTGCATCACCGATCGATTAGTTTATCGCAAATAAGCCTTTCCAATTTAAAGGGTAATTTCAAAAGAGCACGGACACTCATCAAGTGCCGCTATGGTATTAGTTGGGAATGAGTGGAATATGATGTGGATCATGCTTTATGCGAAGATAAATAACACATTGTCAAGTATTTGCATGATAAATATATGAAAGCAATAAATGCAGTATTAAGATAAAAACATAAAGGACGTAAAAGAAAGAAAAGAAGAAGAATTTAGTTCGTGTAATATAGGGAATATGATAAGTAAGCGAGGGAGTAGGGGTGGGAAGAGACATGATATAGAAATTTTAAAACTAATGATGAGCAACTTAGAGCAAATGAGCATGATTAGGAAAAAGGGGTACGCATGTTATGACCAATTTGAGCAAGGAGGGGTGGAGAAGGGAAGGGATTTGCATATTACCACGAATCCAAATAAAAGGAGAATAGGGGAAGGATGTGCATGTAACAATGAATTGGACAAAATAAAGGGAAATAAGAGGGGGATGTGCATGTAGCAGCAAATAAAAAGAAGGAAGCACGTTTATCAAAGAAGACTAATTCATATAAGCCAAATTTGCTATGGTAAGAGCCTAAGAATCCCCAGTAGAGTCACCATGCCGTCGCGCCCCTTTTTCTCGTGAAATCGGGTTTCAACATGTGACAATTCTTTTAAGGAGGTATTAAAAGAGAAGAGTCGCCACCTAACAATTTTTAAGGTGCGTTAAGCCACCTATTTTTCAAATGACTCTGGTTCAACTCACATCACCAAAGATCGGGTAAGGGCTCGAAATTACCTCGAAGAAAAGGTATTGACACTCTTCGAGGTCCACAACTGTGGGTCCTGACTGAACTTGAATTGTATGAACTAGTCAGATAAACAAAGAGAGGGAGAGAGCACAAAGTTTGAGAAATTTATTATAAAATTTTTTTTGAATAGATGAGTACAACTACTTGATTCAAACAAAAGAGAAGTAAGATTGGGGGGGGGGGG
>ML439732.1:0-20885 GCA_005239525.1 Nicotiana knightiana | reverse complement strand
CTATTTTGATTCTAATAGAAAAGAAAGAAAATGGGGGGGGGGGGTCCTAAGGTTTTTAGCCTAAAGGATCACCCTGTGCAACATAAATAATATTTCGTAACTCCCTCGAGATAGGGTGTTACTCATATTATTCAGCGAGCATAGACTATCGTCTCCTGCTACCTAATTACTATGTTAAAGTTGTTACCTAAAGCGTTCTAATTCAATTATAGGTCGTACCATATGCGTGCACTACCCGTCCTATACCTATGGTCCAGGAGGCATTGGACCTCTATTTTTGGGGGTGGTTCTAGACCTCACTTAGGCTCCTCAGAAATGTCAAAACTAGGTGACATACAAAAGAACATTGTACTTTACATATAGGCAGTTAAGGGCTCAAGTTAGCCTCCATACTTAAACAAAAAATGCACGCGAAAAAGGTTTTCATGTTAGGAAGTTCAGAAATAAGGAACTTAAATCCCTATAGACATGATTTCTATGTGATAAGACATCAAGGCATGCAAGCAGTTTCAGAGGCCAAGCAATGCTCATAGTACAGTTGTTGCATACTGATTATTGAAATTGCAGATTTCCAGTTATTAATCCTGTAGATGTTGCGTCTAAGTGATTTATGTAGTAAAGACAATGAAATCTATCAAGAGAAACCCAGAATTACTCATGCTTCTGATAGTGGCCTAAGTGAACGATAAACAAATGTTGAGAGAGGCATCATTAACGGTTATTAAGGTGAATAGTGGTATCCTATCGACAGGATCTCTAACGATTAGAACTTGGAGCCGATTTTTATTGTTATACTTTAACCTTATAGTCATGTTTTCTAGGTGAACAGTACGATGCAATAACAAATGATTAAGATCCTATAGGTATGATCTCTAGTGGATATGCTGCAACAATGCAAATTGAAGAAAAGTTCAACGATATTTATTTCCTATGGACAGGTTTTCTAATAACACGTAGCAACAAGGATAATTGAAGCATTTGATCTCGTGCTTTGCTAGTAGACACGTAGTGTGAGTGTGTGCTTCTCCTAATGGCATGATTTCTACAGTGTGCACAGAGGGTGAACGACACATATAGCAAACACATTATTAAGTCCTATAGGCATGTTATCTACCCCTCGCAGGTAAATATTAAAATCTACCCCATTCCCTTTTACTAACAACCCCAATTGTTTATACAAAGATTATTACAAGCCCAATAATGAGTAAAGTAACAATATTACATAATAGTGAACATGCCCACAATAGGCCCAAATAAAATAAATAAATACCCAGCATTGTTGGGCCTTCAATATCTCTTACACAACGTACCCAGGCCTTCAACAAAGAGCCACGTTCAATACACGACTCAAGAGTCCATAGAAGAGTCCAAACCAATTCACTTAGCCACAACACCAAGTGTCGCACCACTTGGAACAACCAATATAGATAACAATACATGACAGGGAAGTAGAATAGTAGGAACAATTTTAGAGGTTGAGGGAGTGACTAGGACCAAGCCCTAGTGTGTCAGTGTTCATAAGGGCCTCTATTGGACCCCTAGCAGTGTTCACACTAGGGAGGCCAACAATAAAACCTAGATAGCCTTGGCTTTCAGCCGGCTAGGAATGAGAATTCAGAATAGCATGAGTGGCAAGTAAGGAGAGTGGATAGTGATAGAGGGACAAAAATCAAGTGATACACCAAGTTGAGCATACAAAGCAACTAATCAAACAGGCCAGTAGGTTCAACGGGATTTACATAGCAAAGTACAACATAGACAAGCTCATATTGAAGGAATTAGGAGAAGAAACAGGTTTACATGAATACATAGATTATCATGTACAGATGCATGAAGTTAAACTAGTTGAGACCTAAAGATCCAAATTAAGTTAAGTATACACCCTAGTGCCATGTTAATCAATAGTTAGACATGATGGGGGACACACGTTGTGATAATTACTGAAAGGACAGGGTAGCAAATGAACCAAAGTCATACTGGGAAAACATATTAGCATAGAAGCAAGGTCATTGTCGATAGAAAAAAAAGGAGTATTTGTCTTAAAATCAGGATAGCAAGGAAACATATTTAGAGCAACTTTAAAGCAGTATTCCATAGAATTGGGACTAATACACAAAGGGCAATCAAGCAGTCACATGACGTAGCACTAAAAGTTTCATTCAAATGGGGTGGCTTCGATAGAGTTGGGGTGGTATCCAAAGCAAAATATGCAGAAATTCTGTAACTAACAACATATGATCATAGTAGTCTGATTCATATCAAAATGGACTTGATTTGAAGCACAAAACTAAACATATTCAGATGCTAGAGGTACAGAACTCAACAAAGAATAAACATAGAAGTGCAAACTGTAGTGAAGAATACATATTAGCCTAACACAAGCAGTAAACTATCTCATACGTCCAACTATCACAGAATGACAAAGATCATTGAGCATTATCATAATAGTGTGATATTAGAGATTCACAATTAAATCATGCTTATGTAATTCAAACACACATAGTATGCAGAAGGAAAGAAAGAAATTTAACATTTGCAAGGGTTAAAATCACTAACCAGTAGCAAGATCAAAGAGTAATAAAGAGCGTTATAACCAAAACCCCAGGTCTCCGATGTTTCAGAGTTCACAAGAGCCTCGAGAATGGGCTTCGAGCAGTGCTTGCACCGGAGGAGGTCATTTAATGGCTTTGGCTTTCAGCCGGCCCAAATTCAATGTTTTAGAGAGTATTCGAGTGTAACAGTGAGTGAGTGAGTGAGTGAAAGAGGAGAGTAGTGAGAATAATAGCAGTGATTTTTTAGATTCAAAAGTCTGTTCAGGGGGATTTAGGGGAGGGGCTTATATAGTAGCAGATTTAACACATAAAACAAGAAAATACAGTAGATTAAACACAAAATAAGGAAAATTTAACATGCAAAATCAATAAGAATCAGTTTTAGGGCAAAACCAGGAAACCCTAAATTAGACGAGGAACAAAAATGGCAAAAAGAAACATGAAAATGATACAGAATCAGAGTCAAAAGAACGCCAATGACTCAGCTTCCATAAATAATCAAGTACCCAGTACCTGTAGCGTTCAAAAGATGGTAAATAACTCTGCGTATGCAAGAAAGGAAAGGAATCATGGACAATTCCCATGTAAGGTTAGATTGGAGCTGGGATTTGAGTGAGGGCGGCTAGATTTTAGGTAAGGAGACGAGAGTGTGTGAAGATACAAAGGCTACAGATTGGTAGGGAATGGGCTAGGGTTTTGGTTGGGAAGTAATTAAAAGGGGTCGGTTTATTAGGGGCCATTGATCATGTGAGATCAACCGCCAAGATGAAAGAATGGGGTTGGGCGGGTCGTTTTTGGGCTGACGGCCGGGTATTTTAAAAGGGTATTTTGGTTTTGGGCTAGGCTGCTGGGTTAATTTGGGTCCGAAAATAAATTAAAATTGGGCTATTATTTAAATACCCCAAAATTTATCAAAAAATGATTTATAAAAATGCTTAATAAATAAAATAAAATATTATTTATACGCTGAAATACTTAAAATAATAACTTTGTATTATAAGAATATAAAAAATTCTATTTTGACACAAATAATATAAATAAAGAGCATTTCTGTATGAGTATGGGCTATTATTACAAAATTGTGCAAATAACTTAACAATACTAATGTAATTATATAAAATGAGGTAAAAATATTTGAAATATATATATAGATACAAATAATAATTTTAGGTAACTAAGTCATCACAAAATAATTTAAAGGGATAATTACTAAATATTTAAATGCAAGAAAATTAATTTAAAGCTCTAAAAATTATAGAAAATCTTTGTATAGGTTCGTAAACTTAATAATGTGCAAAAATGCTATTTGAAAGTATATATGTATTTTGAAAAATATGAGGACAAAATTGTGTTTCAAAAGGTACCTCTGTGGTGTACTCATACTACACTTCTGCACATTTTTGTGCAAATTCAAGTATTTCGAAGTCAGTTGATCGTTAACTAGCTGTGAGGATTGTTCCTGTGGAGACTCAAGGTAAACCAGCTGCTGCATTCGCAGGTTTCGGAGTCACCTTCTAGTTTTTGTATTGCATTGTTTATCTTTATTTCAGAACAGTTGTATTTGGAGGTTTTCCAACAAACTCTATAGAGCTTATGACTTGTACTACCGATTTTGGGATTGTAAAATTATATAGAGATTTCTATTTCGAAATTGTCATATGTTAATTTAAATATTGTTGTCATCCAATTAATGTTAGGTTTACCTAGTACTTAAGACTAGGTGCCATCACGATACCCAACAGAGGATAAATTGGGTCGTGACAACTATATATCTATACTCTATTATATAAAAATAATTACTTAAATATATAATATTAAATATGTTATAATATTTGTGTATTTGTATGGATATAAAACATTTGAAATATATAATCTGGATATCATAATAGTTGGGTGATTGTAAAATTTTCTTGTTAAAGATAATAAATTTAAAATGTATGTAAATTTAAGAAGAGGTCATTCTTCTTATTAAAAGAAAAAAGAAAAAAAAAGGGCCATCGACTAGAGTGAGCATTTCAGATGTACTCCAAGTTAATAAAAAGAATCATTTCAAGGTTCTTCTCAGCTATATCAGACTTATCGTTATTGCTCAAAAACAATTTTACCTAAAAAGGAAAAACAGAGAGGATAAAAAGCACTAGCCGTCCGGTGATACGGCAGTTTTGGACTAATCATTGACGAGCTTTGAAATTTCATGGCCGCCGTGCCCTCTAATGGTACTTAGCTCTCTTACACTTCAAAATTATTCACTACTAGAATGAAATGCGCCTAAATAGAGTGCATTAGTATGTCTACCCTACTAGTTCGAAATTGAGGTGTAATCAATTGATTGATATTTGATTTTATTTTGAAAATTTTGGGTACAGAAATGGTGCTGGAGGAGCTGAGACATGGATTGGCGCAGTTTGAGCTGGTTAATTCTCCAGCTGCTTCAGTTTCTGCTTCCAGTTACAGGCCTCGACTAAGAGGCCTAAACCCCTTTGGTGTTTTCTCTGGTGCCACTGTTCATCAATCATTTGCTAGAATAGGACCCTCACTGTAAGTTTCTCCTCCTTTTTTTTTTTTTATTAGTGGGGTTTTGCTAGCTTGAGTTGTGTTGGTACATTTTGTTATTGCTTAGAATGATTGTTCCGAGCTCAAGTTGTATACACCATCAGTGTAATGAATTTTTGAACCATCAGGTCACTTTTAGTGACCTGTCTTATTTTCAAAATTACGAATCTCACATTGTAAGGCTATGTTGCATGAATTCTCCAAAATGCCGCCGCACCCGTGTCGGATCCTCCAAAATTGCTCTACTTTTGGAGGATCTGACAAGCACCCATTGATATTTTCGGAAAACCCGAGAAACATAGTCATAAGGAGGCATATCCTTTAGGAAGCCTGAGAGTATACGGTGTATATAACTTAAACTCAATCTTTTCATACTATATATTAATGGTTGAGGTCTATTCCTTGTGACACACATGCCTTCAACCTATGTTACATGGACTTGTATACCGATATGTATCATACATGTGTGTTAAGTATCCGACACCTATTGCATGGACTTGTATATGTATCCGTATAATATACGAGTGTCTGTAATTATCGTATATGAGTATGTGCAGTTTTTGTTAGATTTTTAGTGTAATTTGAAGAATCTCCATGAAGAACCTGTACCCATGGTACACCTGTTTGACACAGTTACATCAAAGCAAATACTATGTAAAATAGCCTTTAATAACTAATATGTTGTCCCCAAGTTTTACCCTAAGACAGTGAAGGGCTTGAGAATTACCTACATTAAGTCTATATAGATTCTAATTTTGTTTGAATGAAGTGCTTAATTTGATCTCACAATTGTGTGTTCTGTGTACCTTTCTTTTTCTTCAAATTTTTATTCTAGAGGTGGAGGTTCACCAGCTTTAAAGAAAGTAGAACGTTATTCAGTACAGAGAGTAACAGGTGATGGCCGCTGTATGTTTCGTGCTCTGGTACGAAGCATATTCCTTCCCTCCGAAATCAATTTCATGTAAAGCTGTTGACTGCATAGCTTTATTGCTATAACTATTACATGTCTCTTTACCCAAATGGTCATGGTTTTAGAATGTTTGCTTATTCGTTGAAAGGGAAAGAAATACAAACTTGAGAAAGCATGCTCCTCTAACAAGAGTAGAAATTAAACTAACTGAAAGAAACTGCCAAGTCATCTTACTGACAGTGCCTTCCAATGTTGCGGAAGGTCCACATGCACCACACCTTAAAGGACCATCTTCTGTAGTCCATAAAGAAGCAAAATAGACCGTCTTTTGCCAGGCGTTTGAAACGATATTCATAATCTTGCATTTCCGTCTAGCCAAATACAAAAATCATTGCTAATCAGGCAGAAAGACACAAATTTTTGCCTTCAGTCTGCTAGCAAAAATCCCTGAAAACCTGATTTGATTTCTTCAGCGGTGCTCGCACACAGGATTAACAAGGAGTTATCAATGACACTAAACAGCTTCCACCACAATTTCGTTGACAAAAAAAATGTATAAACATGCATTTGTGGATCTCACTCTTTCCTTATTTTTTTTTTAAGTTTATAAGTTACATATATTTAAGGCTCCCACTATGCACATTGCAGTATTCAGGAGGTATAATCTTGTGTAGGCTGTAACATGTCATTCACATTTATCCTTGTAAGAATAAGAATCTATGCGACCTTAACTTATCATCGGTTCTTTGTTCCCAAAAGGCCCGAAAGCGAGGGTCTTGTCAGCCTAACTTTGAAGATTTACATAAGAAACCAAAACTATCTGAATCCAGTATCCTTCTATCAGGATGAACTGAAAGTTAACTATCCCATCAATCATGAAGGAACTCCTAGAATTCATTTATCTTTTTATCGTTTAGGTTATGAAAAGTTGATGACTCTGAATTATTTTCATATATGGTAAAAATCTGAAAATAACAGCACTATGAATCTAATATCTGATAAATGTGGATTATTCACATTTTGTACTTCATGCTATTTGTACCTAAAATGTTTTAGTGCCTTGGAACTTGGAACCAATACTTTATTTCTCTAAGGAATTTCTGTTATTTCTAAATCAGGTAAAAGGGATGGCTTTCAACAAAGGTGTGAAACTTAACCCTCGAGATGAAAGAGAGGATGCAGGTAATATTATCCAGAGCAGATTTACATCAATAATCTTCGTGTTACTCATTAATTCTACTGACAAGGTTAACAACAATTTAAAGAAAATTACACCAACAAGGTTAGAACCTCATAGTAGCTTTCTAACTGTTCAAAGTTACGAAGTTCCCTTTCATTTATGATTTTTCTCTCACTAGGAAACTATGCCTTCCACATATTAAGTAATCTGCAAAAATCTTACTCCTGATACAGTGAGGCAAGTTATTAGTTTTCTTCTCATTTTTGTGTGGATTATTTCCTGAAGTTGATGAAAAATCTGTTCTTTCCTTGTGTAACAGATGAATTAAGAATGGCTGTGAAAGAGGCTCTTTGTGATGATGAAAAAGAACGCCTTAAATATGAAGAGGCCTTAATTGCCATTACAGTTGAGGAGTCTTTGAGACGGTAACATGAAACTTCATTCATCAATTTTAGGTACTTTATGATAATACTACTAGTGATTCGGATAAGAGTCCTTTCTCATTACTTTGACTCGTTTTGTTAGATATTGCCAGCGCATTGGACGATCTGATTTCTGGGGAGGAGAGTCAGAGCTATTGGTAAGCAAGTTTTTAGCCCTGTTCTTCTAATCTTGAATATTCTTGTTGTCTTTATCCTCCACAGAGGTATCCGCCAGCTGTACATGATTAGTTGCTGTGTGGGAAGTTCTTATGAAATTCTCAATCATTCTCTCAGGACTATTATTAGTTTTTTTTGGCTCATTCCTTCATTTCATGTCTTCAGTGTTAATACTGCTCGGCAAGTCCACACTGATTCCTGTCTCGTTTCGTGAGGGTCACGAAAGAGATGGTTTCTGATAGCGTTTCTATATGAAATGCATCGATAATACTCGGCTTCACACATCACAACCGGGACATTTCCATGCTATGTTACTGTTCCATTTAGCTACATTTTGCCTCCCTTATGCGGATAGATCATCTTTTCTTTCTGCATCAGGTATTATCAAAGTTGTGTTGCCAGCCAATTACAGTATACATACCGGAACAGGAGGTATTATCCCTTTGCTTCAAGATTTACTTCTGAAGTAGTCATAAGCCGGACTTTTTGTTTTTGATGGGTAAAGTCATAACCTGGACTTCTCACTTGGAGGTCTTATCCATCCTATCAACAAAGCATCAACAGTATAGACTGAAAGATTTTGGATCTTGCTGTCTAATTATATATGTTTTCCTTTCCAACAAGTAAAGTTGGCGCGGTGAAATCTCATTCAAAATAGCCCAGTGTATACAATAAGAAAATTGAATTCTAAGTGCATCAGGTCTTTCTAAAGCAAGCAAACTGCATCCTAGCTTCACCAGCATCTTCCTTTGCGCAGTAGACTCTCATCGAATATTTCTCCTTCCATGAACTTTTCCTTCTTCTATTCTATTTTTCCCATTTAATCTACTAGTTCTTTTTTAATTTATGAAGTAGGGTATTTCATTAAAACGTGGAAACAACCTCTTGCAGAAATGGAGGGTAAAGCTACGTACAATAGACCCTTGTGGTCCGGTCCTTTCCCGGACCCAGGGCATAGTCTGAGCTTAGTGCACCTGGCTGCCCTTTAGGGTATTTCATTAAAAGGAATCAATGAGATTCTTTTATATAAAAGGAAACAAAAATACAATGATTTAATCTACTAATCCTCCTTCAAAAGAAATAAATAAGGCAACAAAATCAAGTCAAATGTACCACTTCAACTTATGTGGAAGCTGCTGTTGGCAATAGTGAGTTATATATGTATAGTTCAAAGACAAAGAAAGAAAAAAGAATATAAAGGCCCTTCATCTTCTCAGGACTAATGAACCAATTTGCCCATAATTCTTAAACAGCATGAGGCAGGGAGAAAGCAAGTGATAATAAAGTATTGATACAAATATGTTGTTCAGGACGTCTCTAATAACATTTAATGCTTAAAAGAAACACACAAGGTAAAAGTTGCATCTAATTTAAATAGAAGTGACTGAAAAGGTCGTTATGACCTTGAAGATGTGCTACCTGGTTGGTAGATCAACCATAAACCCCAATACTGTAACTGCAACAGTGCGATTGTGTTATTGACCTAAAAATAATTGGATCCAACATCTTATCTACCTTTTCTCAGTAATTGTTGAATGCTGTGTTTTCTTAGCCATTGAATAATATCTAAGCACATAAAAGTACTCCTAAACTTCTCTTTCTTTTGTTCTTCTATATTGATTGATTTAGTGTTTGCTTAAGAATTTATGCATTTTTCAATGGAACTGCAGCATGGAGGAAGAGGCTCTGGTTTCATTCCTATTGCAGAATACGGAGCTGAGTTCCGTAAAGGTTCAAGAAACAGGAAGGCCAGGAAAGCTGTGAGGCTTCTTTATAGTGGTCGGAACCATTATGACCTACTTGTATAGGATCTTTGTAACATTCAACAGAGTTTGAGCAGTGTACAAGTTTCTTACCAGGAACTGCTAAAGCCAAAGGGAGTTTGCCAGGTTTACTAATTATGCCGGGAACCTTTGTGCATATTTGGTAATTTTGCCAGCAGCGTATTAATTTTGTGCTGAAGTGTTGATGGTACAGAATTGTTACCTAGATGTATTTCATGAGCTTCATAACTAATAGTAATTGTAAAAGATAAACTGATTTTTAGCTTGTTCATGTAGGAGACAATTTGTAAAATTCTCATAGTTTTGTTCATTGTTTTACCAAGTGTTTAGGTTTTTCATGTTAGTTTTGTATTTGAGAACGAAGATTCACTATCTAATATTAAATAAGCACAATGAAGAGGAAAACCTTGTTCTGGATTAATTAATTTGCAGAATTATTGGTTGTATCCACATTACTATGGACATACCTATCTATATCTATATACTATATTAAATTATGAAGGCCCTTAGTGTAATATTGTTTGTCTTTTTTACCTTTAAAAAATAGGTTTCACACTAGATAAAATAGTCATTTAACTTAAGTTTTCCCCCCTAATATTTAGCACTTTAAAATCAACTAAAATTTTGCTTACTAAATTGTTCCTTATTTGACTATAGGACTTTAAAAGCAAATTAATTAAAATTTTACCTTATATAAACTCCTTTTACTTAATTAATACCCCCTTTATCATTTTCTTTAATCACGAAATACATGTTGAGAACTATGTAGGTTCTCATTACTAAGTTCTTCATTCTTTAAATTATTTAAAATAACAAAAGAAAAAGATATAGAAAAAGCAACCAAATTCCACGAAATTTTGTAGAATGAAATACTTACAGCTTATTGGATAGTTGTTACCTATTGTATCGTATCGTATTGTTACTTTAAATACAATTTGTTTTGATTGTTACTTAAATTTTATTGTATCGTATCGTTAGATCCGTCGTTACATGACAACGAAAAGTGCCACTTTATGTAACGACCAATTCGGTGTGGTCGCGTCATTACCTTATTTTCTTCTCTCATCTCACTTTTCATTATTAATAAATAATCTTGTTTTATGCTTTCCCCTATTTTTTATATAATGATTCTAGCTCTATCATAATTTTTTTATAATATTGCAAGTTTATTCTTCATATTGCTGGCGATATCATAAAACGATGGCAAATGATACAGTCTATATATCCAAACATTGTATTTATCAAACGATAAAATATAATTATATAATAAAATATAATACGATACGTTACGAAACAACATGTAACAACCATCCAAATAAGCCGTTAGGCAAACTGTAAATATAAAGCCTTTTGCTTTTTGGAAGAAAGTTCTAATACTTATGATTTAAAATCTTAAAGATTTACCTTCTATGCTAATGATTTATTAAATAATGATTCTATTATAATTTAAAGTTATCTAAATGATAAAAGATAACATATCTTAACAACATCATTCATGAACTAAGTGAACTAACATTATTAAACTCTACCATAACACTAAATTATTATATTTTTGGTTAAACTTCAAAACTTTTATTTAACCAAGTAAAATATGTACATTCACCCGCTCATTGGACTCTAGAGTCGGGTTTTACAAAAATAACATCTTTTGACACTTTTCCACAACCGGAACTTACTATTTATACTAGCATGGATATGTATTTATCTTGACTCCTCTCCATTTACAATAGCTCTCACCTTTAATATGTAAATGTAATACAATTTCTCTAACTATATCCCTACTTTCTCTGTTTGTTTGCTGAAATCTTCTATAGTTTCTTCCCCTCCATATTTGATATACTGCTGCTGCAAATGCATTGCCCAGCATCTTCCAGATTGCTTTTCTGCTCTTTGTTTTAGCTGACATCCAAGCAGTTTCCTCATGCCAGCTTCCTACTGTTCGATTGACTTCAAATAGTTTCAGCAGATGCTCCCATATAAATCTTGAGTATGAACATTCAAAGAACAAATGTTCCAAAGTTTCCTCTGTATCAGTCGTGCATAGAACACACTCTTTTGCTACTGTGATCCCCCATTTGCTTAGTCTATCTACCGTTGCTAATCTCTGATGCAATGTCATCCATAATACAAACTGATGCCTAAGTATCAATCCTTGTGTCATAATCAAAGTTTTCTAGTTAACTTTTGGACACTGTGGCATAAAAGAAACATACACTTTACTGATGATATATTTCTCCTTCACTGCATATAACTCCAATTCCTTCACACCATTAGTCAACCATCTTCATGCTTCAAATATCTTCCTTATCGCCCAACTAGCTTGTTTAGGAGTTTGTATACTGTCCAATTCCTTCTTCTTCATATAGTGAATATGAATCCATAGGACCCATAACTTGTCCTTCTTTTGTGCTATTGCCCATAGTAATTTACCTATTGCTGCCTTGTTCCACACTGAGAAGTTCATAACATTTAGACCACCTACTGCTTTGGGTCTACAAACAGTTTCCCATGCTATTGGTGCTTTCTTCCCTTCAATGCTTCCTTTCCATAGAAAATTTGTACATATAGCAGTAACCATTTCATGTACTTTCTTTGGGATGAGAAACACTTGTGTCCAATATGTCTGCATTTCAAATAACACACTTTTGATTAACTGAAGTCGTCTTGCATATGAGAGAAATCTAGCTGTCCAGCATTTGATTCTTCCTGCTATTCTATCAACCAGTGACATACATTGGTTAATGTTGAGTTTCTTTGAGGATAGTGGCACCCCTAAGTATTTGAATGGTATTTCTCCTGTGCTCAGCTTCAACTTCTTTAAAATTTCTTCTTTACACTGTGTAGTTATTCCTGCCACATATAGAGAGCTCTTTTCCATATTTGCATGTAATCCAGAAGTAGTCGAGAATAACTCAAATTGTTTCATCATCAATTCAGTAGAAACCTTGTCTGCCCTATAACACATTAGTAGATCATCAGCAAAGCAAATGTGAATTACTCCCAGTTTTGCACACCAAGGATAGTAGTTGAAGTCTGGATTTGAATTCAGTTGCTTCAATGCCCTATTCAAGTATTCCATCACCAACACAAATATATAAGGTGACATTGGGTCACCTTGTCTCAACCCCTTCCTTGCTTGAAATTTTTGTGTCAACCCACCATTGATCAGAAGAGAGTAAGAAATTGTACTCACACACTCCATAATGAGATTGACCATCTTGTAACGGATGCCAAATTCCAGCATTAAGTTCCTTAAGAAATTCCAGTCCACCGAGTCATATGCCTTTTTTATATCCACTTTTACTATGCATCTTGGAGAAACTAACTTCTGATTGTATCCTTTGATCAGCTCATGAGCCAGCAATACATTATCCAAAATGTTCCTTCCTTCTATAAAAGTCGACTATGAAGGTCCCACCAAATAATCAACTACATCTTTAATCTGTTAGTGATCAGTTTAGCAATGATTTTGTACATGGTCGTGCAGCATGCACTGGGTCTAAACTCTCTCACAAAGTTAGGATTTGCTACCTTAGGAATGAGTGTGAAAGTAGTGCAGTTTATTACTTTAAGCATCATCCCTATATCAAAGAATTATCAAAGAATTCCAGAGCTGCATTTATGACATCTTCACCAATGATCTGCCAGTTTTCTTTGAAGAACTCTGCTAGATATCCATCTATTCCTGGAGCTTTGTCATTTGGTAAACCTTAGACCACCTTCAGTATCTCTTCTCTTGAAATAGGCATCATCATTTCTTGCTGTTGTGCTAGTGATAGACAAGGTCCATCCCTAGCTATAGTAACATCGATTCCACTCATTACTGGGCTAGCTTCACCTAATAGCTTTTTGAAAAATTGTATGAACTCCTGTTGTATCTGGTTTGGCTCAGTCACCCTCATATTCTGCTCTGTACATATTGAACTAACTTTGTTCCTTGTTTGCCTGGACTTCAACTCTGCGTGGAAATATTTGGTATTTGAGTCTCTATATTTGATCCATATTTCCCTTGACTTCTTCCTTAAGATGTTCTCATATACTGCATCCATTTTTCAATTTGCATCGACACTTTCTTTTCTTGTTCAATGAGAAATGGATTCAAATGATCCTCATTTATATCTTGTTGTATACCATTGAGCTCCTGCTTCAATTGTTTGAGTTTCACTTCCACTGATGAGTATTGCCTTTGATATCCCCTAGTATGAATATCCAACAATTTCAACTTCCTGCATATTTTATACATAATGTGACCCTGTATATTTTGGTTCCATATATTCTGCACTACATCCTTATACTCCTCTGTTGAAGAAATATGTTTAACAGTCTATAAGGCTTCTTCAGCTTCATTCTATGGGTTTCTGTATTCAATACAACAAGTGTATGATCAGAACATCCAGGAGCTAAGTAAATTGCTTCCACTCCTGCATACATGCCAAACCGGTCTGTATTTCCAAACATCCAATCTATATGACTGTAGATCCTGTCCTCAGCCCTTTTTTTGTTGCTCCATGAGTATTGAATACCTCTTTTATTGATCAGTCCTACACCAATATCCTCAGTGATTGAAATCAATAATTTCATTTGGATGGACAGGAGCCCCATTTATTCTGTCCTCTACTGTCAATATACTATTAAAGTCCCCTAGAATTACCCAAGGCCCTTTGGTTACTACATTTATATCCCTTAGCTGATTCCATAGCGCTTTCCTATCAGCTATAGTATGTAATCCATACACAACAGTTAAATAACTCTGAAAATCAGAGTTATGATCTTGTATATGGCAATGAACTAATTGTGATGATAATTGCAGTACATCCAGCTTCAATTCTGCTTCTTTCCAGGCCCCCCCCCAAATTCTGCCATTAAGTGTTTCTCTTTAATTATCAATCACTTTCCATTCTCTTCCAAACTTCATTTGAATCTTCTTTGCTCTTCTTTGTTTTACTCTAGTCTCCAAACAACTTATCTACTTTATTCTTATTCAGGAAGTCTTTGAACTCCCTCTGCTTAAAGGACTTATTGAGTCCTCTAATATTCCAAGTGCTGAATATCATATTGGTGGAATGGTAATTGGAGTAGGCCCTTGAGTAATCACTTGTATATGCTTATTACTCTCAACTCTATGAGATGGTTCATTCTCCTGAATTCTCAATACTGCATACTTGTTTATTCTAGTTAGTTCTTCTATATCAACAACTGTTTGCCCTTTTGTTTTTTATTTGCCATGATAAATCATAGCCTGCTTGCCTCTATCTTCAATCAGCACTTGGACTTCCTGTGTTTTTCCTTGTATCTTCTCTTCTTCAGTCCTGATCTCTTCATCAATTGTTACTTTGTTTACTTCATTCACATCTGCCTTTGTTTTCCTCACCAATTTTTGCTTTTTATCCCTCTTTCTCTGCTTCTCTTGTTGTGTTTCCTTTTTGCATTCACCATTAGGATGTCCAAATTTGTTGCATTCATGACACAATACTGTCTCCATTCATAGTTCACTCTTTGCATCCTAATTTTACCATCTGGTTGTTTTATTGTCAGCTCATCTTGTAGTGGTTGTGTTATATCTATCTCAATTAACACACGAGCATAAGATATTCCTTTCCGAGCTGTTGTATATATATATATATATATATATATATATACGAATAATTTTTAATTAGTAAACAGTAAACTTTTTTAATGGAAATAAAACTAATATTTTAAACAGAATTGTAATTTTCTATATAAATACACACAATATATATATGAAATGTTAATAGACTTCTATACTTTTTGCAAATAATATTACATTATGATACACTTCATTTTGAATAAAATAATAATAAAAAATATTAATAATCTATCTGAATTTTTATGACAATCATTTTAGTTTTTTTTTCTTTCTAAAAGTGAATTAATTAATTCGGTTAAATACAACCCTTAAATTCGTAATACGATAACTAAAACTAACATTGT
The DNA here is from genome assembly GCA_005239525.1 of Nicotiana knightiana. Lineage (NCBI taxonomy): Eukaryota > Viridiplantae > Streptophyta > Magnoliopsida > Solanales > Solanaceae > Nicotiana > Nicotiana knightiana. Next base: position 5,355 of record ML439732.1, on the reverse strand, counting down.
GGAGTCTCATTTTGTTTTCCGTATTTTTAAATTTGAGTTCCAATTGGAATAAGATGAAATTTATATTACTATATTAGGTACTTGAGCAAATAGGATTTATTTTTTAAGGCCAAGATAAACATAGTGTTGCATAATATTTGAGTTAAATCAACATATTGTTTTATTCTATATGAGTTACTAAAGCAAATATACAAATATATCAAATTTATGATATGGAATTAGAATACTTTTGTGTGACATACTATTTGCCTTATTATATTGTCCTAAATAGGATTAATATCCATTATTTTTAAAAGCTTGTGCTTTTTGTAAAATTTTATTTTGTAACTCAAACACATAGATTAGTAATATTAATGTGATTTTAAATATTTTATATTCTTTGATATAGAATTCACGCGCAACGTGCGTATCCTACAACTAGTACTGTATTAAGAGCACGAAGGTCCTTAGTGAAACGTGATTCATATTTTTTACCCTTCTAAATATAGAATTCGCAGCAGACAAAATAGTCATTTAATAATTTTTCCTACATTTAGAAATAATTATTTAATTATTGACTTTTAATTCCTTAACATACTAAAATTCCTACACTATTCAGTTCACAGTAGGTTTCGCCCGCTTTATAAGCCTTTAGGTTCAGGAGGGTTTTTTTAAACCTCCTAAACCTAAAGGATTATAAAAAAGGTTCAGGAAGGTTTTTTAAATTAATAAAATTTTGACATATTAATTTTTTATAAAGATATATTAGGCTATATTAGGTGAACGAGCACTTGAACTCCTTTTCGATTTAGGAGTCTTTATTTTAATAAAAATTTCTTTGTATTTGAAGTATATATACACAAAATTTTACTTACATAAATTCTTCCTTATTTATATTATATAATCTTAATTATAATTCCTTTTATATTGTTTTACTAAATAATATAAAAAGCCTTGTTAATCTCTGGTACCTTGCTTGACGAGATATGAGTTACTCCTTGGCAGGGAATTCATTAGGCTTTTCTTTGTCGTTCTTTAGAATAATATTGCAAGCTTTGATTGTCTTTTTTTTTGTGTGTAAAAATGATACCAGGTAGCCACTTTAAAGAGCTTCTATTTTATTATTTTAGTTTATTGTTATTTTTATTTTTGAAGCTTTTATATTGCTTTGTATTATAAATAGAATTATATTTAAGGTGAAAGTCTATATTCTAGAGAGATTCTAGGGTTTGTTATTTGGTGGCTAAATCATATTTTTCCTATAAATAGAGGTGTTCTATTTCATTGTAATTCATCCCAAATCAATAAGAATTTTTCCTTTATGCTTTTCTCTGCAAAACTCTTCTTATTCTTTTATTGTTTTATAATACGTTATCAGCACGAGACTCTGCCGTCTCAAGAAGCTTTTTGAGAAGATTAAGGTATAACTTTTCTCCTCTTTTAATTATGACTGACATTATGAAAAGAAAGTTCGTTGCCCTTGAAATTTCAGGCAAGAACTATATGACATGAGTGTTGGATGCTGAAATCCATTTAGATGCAATGAGTCTTGGAGACGCCACTAAAGATAAAAATAAAGCATCTACCCAAGACTGTGCTAAGACCTTGATTTTCTTGCGCCATCACCTTGATGAATGGTTGAAAATAGAATATCTCACAATCAAAGATCCACTTGTTTTGTGGAATGACTTAAAGGAAAGATATGACAACTTAAAGTTGGCCACTTTTCCACAAGCACGATATGATTGGGCTCAACTGAGGTTCCAAGACTTTAAGTCTGTTTCTGAATATAATTCTGCGATGTTCAGAATTACTTCTAAATTGAAACTCTGTGGAGATACTATCACTGACTATGATATGCTTGAAAAAACGTTCACAATGTTTCATGCCTCCAACATGGTCTTGTTACAGCAGTACAGAGAGAAAGGTTTCAAGAAGTACTCTGAATTGATTCTCTTCTCCTTGTGGCTGAATGAAACAATAACTTGCTTATGAGAAATCACGAAAATCGACCCAATGGGTCTACACCATTACCTAAAATGGATGAGGTGTATTCCCATTATGCTACGCATGGAAAAGGCCGTGGCCCTATTCATGGTCGTAGTCGTGGTCGTGGTCGTGGCAGTGGACAAGGAAGAAATTTTTCTGGTGTTAATCATCCCCAAAAAAAAATAACCACCAAAAGTGGAAAGGGAAAGATGAGAAGCCAAAGGCAAATAGTTCAGAAACTGAATGTTATCGTTGCGGTGGAAAAGGGCATTGGGCAAATATGTCGTACATCAAGACATTTGATTGAGCTTTATCAAGCATCTCTAAAGAATAAAGGCCCTGAAGCTAATCTTGTCTACGACAATGAATTTGACATCACCCACTTGGATGTGACAGACTTCTTTGGGCACCCTAATGAGAAAATAGATCACTTGATCGGTGATGGATCCGTAGCTAAAGATGATTGAGTAATTTTTTTTTGCCTATCATAGTAAATAGTGAATAAATATCATGTAATAATAGTTCTTTACATGAGCAGTAGTTATTAGTATCAATTAATATTATGAAATAGTGTTAGTTCGTTTTGATTAATATAATTTTAGTATTTCTTTAGACAACGTTTGAATTTGCTTAGTTCCAATATCTAGTAACGTATTTGACCAGTGATATACTATTTCCGGCAGCCATTCGGTCTTTAGAAAACTTATATGCCCGAGTTTGGAGAATATTACACGCTTCAATTGTCCTTAATGAAGAAATCCATCTTTCAATTTAATAATAATATTATAATATACATTATGAAAGTTGCTAGACAGTAAATAATGTACACGAGGAATATTGAATACGTACTAAAGCTTTTTCAGCTTTTCTTCCTCATAAGAAAATATCTTATTTTACTTTCAAATGAAGCTTAGCTTCTGTCAAACTTATATCACGGAAATAATATACAAAAAGATCATTTCATTTCTAAAAGAAACCTCTGATTATTTTTAAAATCTCAGTTTATTGATCCTTTGGATTCCGACGCAAATTTATGCATGTAAAAGAATTTTTTCGGCAACTTTGTCAAACAAAAACATGGAATCCATTTTTTCCTTTTTTTTATAACTTTTTTATTTTCATGTTAAACTTTGAAATGTTATATTTTTACTTTGATCTCTCTCTCTCTCTATATATATATGTCCATAAATATAATTATTTAGGAAGGAATTATGTGGAATGATTTCTTTTAGAGTGTTCCTACTTTCTCATGTGGTACATAAGTTAGAGTTAAATGAAAATCTTTGAGATGAAAAGAAACATAAAACTCAAAAAAAGGATTAAATTATGAGTGTCTCGCTGACAGCCTACGAAGATTACTGAAATACGGATCGATTTACCTAGATTATAAGAGTGAACGGGATGCATGTATAATAAATTTGTTTTTTTGATAAATATTTTTATTGATTAACACGATAGATACGTGCAATGCATGTACACTAAAAACTAATATTATAAATGTGAATAGTTTTAATTCTCGCCTTATATATGTGACAAAGAGTTTGAGATGGCGTATAATTCGTTATTTTTGTCTGTAAATGGTTTAATCATTATAGAGGGAGAAAAATTAAAGAGAAAAAAATAAGAGGAAAAGAGTTTACAGAAATCCCACGTTAAATCTTCTAGGTCTAGCCTATGAGATAAGGTTGTATAAATCTTATCGTCTATGCACATAATAATCTTTAAAATATTAAATATTAGAAAAATTAATTTGTAAGGTATTATAGTTATGATACATAATTAAATAAGGAAAAGATTTAAAGGTAAAGTCCTAATCGATTGAAATTCCTTAATATTAATACTTCCTATATATTTCAAATAAAAGAAAATTAGTAACCAAACTTTTAGGTGATTTCAAAGTCCTAAAAATTAGGAAAATAATTAAATGACTATTTTGTATAGTGTAAAATCAATTTTAAGAGGGTATAAAAGGCGAACGATATTTCGCTAAAGACGTTCGTACTTTTAATATAATATACTAGTCTTAGTGTACGCGTTTTGCGCCTGTACCTAGTAATATTATACAAGTGAAAAGAAGTTACATTATTAATTTTAATAATGTATTTAATCTATAAAATTAAAATTACAAAAAAAAAAAAAAGCGTAAGTTACCAAAAAATTAATAAATAATTATGCAAAGTTTAACATTGACTATCGTTGATTCACTATTTATAACATATGAAAATTGACTATCGTTGATTCACTATTTATAACATATAACTTAATACATTATAGTTAAATATTTTCAAATCACAAAAGAAAAGCAAGAGAAGTAGAGAAGCATATCTGAAAGAGTTGATGGATGTATGGGGCCAGAGCGAAGCTCTTTTATTGGGAAATTTTTGTTCCTATACCATATAGAAAACTATATTATCAAATATGTTCATAGTTTGTATATTACCTGTCAAGCTAATAGTATTTCTACAAAAAATAGACAATTCATTAAATAAGGAATTATTGTAGCTGTAGGCTTCCTTATTTAGGCGCGCTAATATTGAGAATTAAAGATTCTTTCAGATATTTCATTAAATAAGGAATCATTGTAGCTGTAGGCTTATTTATTTAGGCGCGCTAATATTGGGAATTCATTAATTAATTGTCTGGTTTTAATGGTGTCACGACCCAAACTGATGGGCCGCGGCGGGCACCTGGTACCTTACTCGACCGAGTACCAACGTAACGTATCATTCTTATTACATCATCATATACACGTGAAACACAGGCCTAATAGGCCGACATAATCATTTATAAACTCAAAACATAGGCCGACAAGGCCGTACAATCTTTCACGTATACGACATATGTCTACAAGCCTCTAAGAGTACATAAGTGTCACAAAGGTCGGGGTAGAGTCCCGCTATACCAAACAATACCCGTCTAAATCATACTAACCAAACAAGCGACTCCGAAGCAAATGGAGCGCACCAACATCTTCCGCTGAGCTGATAGCCTACTTGGAGGGCTCTCGACCTGTCTATCGGGACCTGCGTGCATGAAACGCTGTGTCCCCAGGCAAAATGGACGTCAATACGAATAATGTACCAAGTATGTAAGGCACATAAATAAGTACATAAGAGAAATGGAAGAAATATAGTGCACATGACTCAACCTGTAAGCCTAAATAGCTTTGTAAATCATAAATTACTTTTAACGTCATGCATATGCATATGAATGTCATGTCGTGCATAGGTACATGTTTCATAACATCATCAGCCTCTGAGGGCATCCCATCATATCATATCGGCCATTGTGGGAAAAATCATCGTCGTATACCAGCTGATCAGGTTGTGGTGCGTATATAATGCCATAACCTTTCCCATATCCCATATACATATATATATATATATA
>MDKJ01301830.1:0-72677 GCA_005239525.1 Nicotiana knightiana | reverse complement strand
TAGGAGACTTCTATTTCACTTGGGAAACACTTAAACTCGTCAAACTCGGACTTGGGCGACACTGGAGACCCCTGGCGTTTGGGCTCTAACGCCCCCCTAACGCCAGGGGGGCATGGCGTTATGGCCCTAACGCCCCCTAACGCCAGGGGGGGGGGGGCAGGCTTTATGGGGTAAAAGCCCCCCTAACGCCAGGGGGGGCCTGGCTTTAGGGGGCAAACGCCCGGCTATCGCCCGGGCGTCTCCTTTTGCGTATTTTTGACGTATTTGCATCCCTTTAGCTCCGTTTCCATTTCCAATTCACCTACACATAAAATAAACTCCATTAAGCACATAACAAGTGTAATTTTATCATTAATGCGCATAAAATGTAAGGTATATCACATGTTAAACTATGCAATTTAGGCTCGCATCAGTGACTCTATGCGAACGCGAGCCCTGTCTCACGATTGCAAAGGTTAGGCGGGCTATACCTTCACGAACGCGTGGAGTCTCCCGCAATCGCATAAGCCAATCAGGCTTTGCTCTTCGCGAATGCATCAGGTTTCACGCGAACGCGATGATGTCACGACCCGAAATCCCACCTTCAGGCCGTGATGGTGTCTAATGTTGAACCCGCTAGACAAGCCAACGTTACTAGATATTCTGATTTATTGCTTTGTTATTTAGCATTTAAAAAGTGAAATACAAGAACAAATAGAAATAAGAGTGCGGAAGATAAGAAATTCAACAACTTAAATAATACATCTTACGAAAATTTTCTTAAACATACCCCCAGAACTGGTGTCACAATTTCAAGGGCAGTCTAAGATTTACTAAAATTATGAGTCTGAAATAAACAAGTGTAGCTGTCTAGAAATACAAAATAATATAGAAGGAAAGAAATAGATGGTGACGCCAAGGCCTGCGAACGCCTGCAGGACTACCTCGGTGTCGCCGTGGACTGAAGGATACTCCCTCGCTCAATGTCCATTGGGTCCGGCTCCGTAATCTGCACAACATAAAGAAGTGCAGGTGTAGCATCAGTACACCCGACCCCCTGTACTGAGTAAGTGCCGAGCCTAACCTCGGCGAAGTAGTGACGATGCTAGGACGCGACCACAAATAACATATGTGCAATTTAATAGTAAACATGAAATAATGACAGTAAATAATCAAGAAAATATAACAACGGGGGAGGACATGCTGGGGACAAAAGGGCAATAACTACCTGAAACAACGGAACAAGATAACAATTGGAATGCATAAATAACAACAGGAATTAACAGCTCTGAACAAGTAAGTAAACAGATACGACACGACATGTCCCCGCGTGCATAACCTCACAATCGCTCAACACGGAATGTCCCCTCGTGCGTAAATAAATAATCACTCGGCACGGAATGTCCCCTCGTGCATAACCTCACAATCACTCGGCACGGAATGTCCCCTCGTGCGTAAATAAATAATCACTCAACACGGAATGTCCCCTCGTGCATAACCTCACAATCACTCGGCACAGAATGTCCCCTTGTGCGTAAATAAATAATCACTCGGCACGGAATGTCCCCTCGTGCGTAACATGTATAAAATCAACAATTAGACAGGAAAATTTCAACAAATAGAAACCTCAAATGCACAGAAATATTCAACAAGGATTCTACCGTCCCGGCAAGGGACTCAGCTATAACCAATCTCTCTCAGAGTTATAATTTTACAAATAATCCTCAACTGAACGAGTAATCACTAACATTCTACATCATGATATATCCTCAATGTATCACTTCCAGAATAACAACTAATTCATAACACGGAGAATATCAAAGAACACTATGAAATTCATCAAGTTCGACTCATGGGCATACTTGACCACAACATATTGATATTCGTCATCTCACCTATACGTTGGACATGGAATAACACATAGCAAATAAGACGCTATACCTATTCCCTCAAGCTAAGGTTAGGCCAAACACTTACCTCGGCTCCAAGAATGCAAATCAAGCCTCTACCACCGCTTTTCCTCTCGAATTCGACTCTGAAACAATTGTATCTAGACATAATCAACTCAATAATATCACTAATTATTCAGCAATTCAATTCCAAAGCCTAATTATAAATTTCCCAACATTCTTCCAAAATTTCCAAAATTCGACCCCGGGCCCGCTTGGTCGAAACACGAGGTTCAGACCAAAATCCGTTCACCCATTCCCCCACGAGCACGAATATACAATTTTTTTTGAAATCCGACCCTAAAACGAGGTCAAATTCCCAAAAATTCGAAAAAGCCCTAACTCTACCCAAAGAGCCAATTTTCTACCTTTAATTCCATGATTTTAGGCCTAGAATCTAATAAATGTTGATGAAAATGGAAGAAAACGAGGTTATTATTACTTACCTAAGAGGCTATGGTGATGGAGCTCTTCAAAGGTCGTCTATGGAGTTTGGGGAAGAAGAAGTTTGAGAGAAATGGGTTAAGTCCCGTGTAAGTATTCTGTTTTGGGGTTTTAAAATGACTGGGCGATCTTACACAGTGCGTTCGCGGCACGTGCCCCGCGTTCGCATAGGCTATCCTAAACTACCCTCCGTGATCGCGCCCAAACAGGTGCATTCGCACAGGCTTATCCCCACCCAACCCGCCAGACCTCCTAACCCTGTGCGTTCGCGACTAGCTTACTGCGTTCGCATAGGGTCATCTCCCTATAGGTCTGCTATCGCGCCCAAATGGTTGCGTTCGCACAGAGCATAGCTTACCCTGAACCCTAGAACCCACTCTACCCTATGCGTTCGCACTCCCTTGAGTGCGTTCGCATAGGGAAATTCCCTGGACACCAGATGACAACAATAACACCAGAAATTTTAAGTTCAAAACACCCTGACACCTATTCGAAACACACCCGAGCCCTCGAGGCTCCAAACCAAATATACACACAACTTCAAAAACATCCTACGGACTTATTCAAGTAATCAAAACACCGAAATAACATCATAAACATCGAATTAAACCTCAAAATCAATAAAATTCCTTTAAACTTCAAAAACATCTTATTTTTCCCCTTTTAGTCTGAATCACATCAAACTGAGTCCGTTTCTTACCAAATTTCACCGATAACACATAATAATCATATTGAACCTGTTCCGAGCTCCGGAACCATAATACGGGCCCGATAACACAAGTTTCACATCAAATCTCATTTTCAAAAATCTTTATATTTTTCAGAAAACAATTTTCTTCAAAAATTCATTTCTCGGACTTGGCACCTCGGAATTCGATTCCGGGAATATGACCGAGTCTCATATTTTCCTACGGACCCTCCGGGACCGTCAAATCAGGGGTCAGGGTCCATTTACCAAAAATGTTGACTAAAGTCAACTTTATTCAAATTTCAACACAAAAATATCATTTTTATCAATTTTTCACATAACGGCTTCCCGGCTACACGCCCGGGCTGCGCATGAAAATCGAGGTGAGATATAAGGAGGTTTTCACGGTCTCGGAACACAGATTTAGCTAAAATTACACGGGATGACCTTTTGGGTCATCACAGATGAATACCTGATGCCCAGTGATAAAACAGTCCCAGTTACGGGATTTTACTTCATTCTTCAAATTTTCAAAACAAGAAAACCTTAGAGGCGTTAGAGCATTGAGAGGACCTTTCCCTAGTACGAGAGGACCGGGAAGGACGCACCTCTGGTGTACCAGTTATCGTGCCCACGGTAAACGCTGGATAGCCAAGTGCGGAGCGGATAACTGCTGAAAGCATCTAAGTAGTAAGCCCACCCCATGATGAGTGCTCTCCTATTCCGACTTCCCTAGAGCCTCGGTAGCACAGCCGAGACAGCGACGTCTTTGACCCTGCCGAAGCAGCTTTCTTTCTTCAGGTAGTGAAGTCACTTCGATTTGTGTATGACTTGACGCTCTAAAGTCTGGGCGTGCTAAAGCCATAGGGGTAAGCTCCCACAAGGATTGATAATAAGCATAAATCAGGCCTTTTGCGGAGATAAAAGGAAGATTCTTTATAGAATATTCTCCCTCACTCGAATAAGACAAAAGCCTTCGAACTTACAGCCACTACCCCAAACATCTTTCTATGACACCCTGCCCGACATCGTCACGAGTAAGCCCCCTTTTTTTTTTCTTTTTTTTCTTATGTTTTTCAATCGCCTGTGTATCTGTCCTTTTCACTTATTATTACTCCTTTCGTTCACTTCTTCTAACATTTCTAGTACCAACTAATTCATTCGGGCGAGACATCTTTCCCAAGCACCTTACTTCCCAAAATCAGTTGTAAGTGATTCTAATTCATTTTCTTTATACCTTTCACTATATTTCCTAAGATTTCAACCTAAAACCTATTATTTTCATGATGGGAATTTGGGGTTAGGGTAGAATTAGGAATTTTTGTAAAATTGGGATTTAGACCTCAAATTGAGGTCGGATTCCAAAACAAATTACATAACCGGGCTAGGGGGAGAACGGATAGTCGGGTTGTCACGACCCAAATATCCATTCGAAGCATGTTGTGACGGCACCTAGTCTCTACGACTAGGTAATCCTAATAGTTTACAGAATATACCAATAACGGAAGCAAAGCTTAACTTGTAACTGCAATAGATACTGAATAATCAATAACGATACTGCTCGGCATGTACAATAACTAAAACACTAACGTACACATATTTCCCAAACCCAGAATATCATGAGTCACAAGCTACAGAAAGGAAATAACATACTTGCACACTGGAGTCTAATAAAAGAAAATACAGAAAGTGTTTGACATAGGGAAGAATAGAAGGGGACTCCGAGGTCTACGGACGTGACATATATACCTTGAAGTCTCCAAACTGTCTCGAAGTTACTGATAATGCGGCTGATGACGAGCACCTGAATCTGCACGCAAAACATGTGCAGAAGAGTAGCATGAATAAATTATAATTGGTACCCAGTAAGTGCCGATCCTAACCTCGGTCGAGTAATGACGAGGTCAAATCAGGCCCACTGGTATATAATAATAAAAATAGGAGAATAAAGCAGTTTAATAAGAGACAAGAGTTCAACAAATGAAAAAACAATAAAATAGCAGAACAACACACGAAAATAAGCAATAGGAGATCTCCCGAGATACCGTCGCGTAGTCCCAAAAGTAAATATACAGGGAGAACTCCCGAGGTACCGCCTCGTAGTCTCAAAAGTAAATGTGCTGGGGGAACTCCCGAGATACCGCTTCATAGTCTCAAAAGTAAAAGTGCAGGGGATCTCCCGGGATTCTGTCCCGTAGTCCCAAAAGTAAATATACAGGGAGAACTCCCGAGGTACCGCCTCGTAGTCTCAAAAGTAAATGTGCTGGGGGAACTCCCGAGATACCGCTTCATAGTCTCAAAAGTAAAAGTGCAGGGGATCTCCCGGGATTCTGTCCCGTAGTCCCAAAAGTAAATATACAGGGAGAACTCCCGAGGTACCGCCTCGTAGTCTCAAAAGTAAATGTGCTGGGGGAACTCCCGAGATACCGCTTCATAGTCTCAAAAGTAAAAGTGCAGGGGATCTCCCGGGATACTGTCCCGTAGTCCCAAAAGTAAATATGCAGGGGGATCTCCCAGGATACCGTCCCGTAGTCCCAAAGTAAATACACAATGCAGTCAATTATAAACGATAACTGCAGCAATAAAACCTACAGTTTAGACTAAGTACAGTCATGAAAAGAAGCAGGAATTTAATAAGTATGCTGCAAGGAGTTCAGTTAAGAAATTAAGACACATAGACATGTTATTCTAGGCTAACAGGGCAACTACGCATGCTAGTGTATTCAATTAAGGTGAAAACAAGTAATTACTCAGTAAAAATCAAGTTTTGCAATAAATAGCCCGTGTACGCACTCGTCACCTTGCGTACACGGTGCTTACATAGCAATATCATTACCAAATCCTAAGGAGAATTTCCCGACACAAGTTTAGGCAAGCCACTTACCTCGAACCAAGCTAAATCAATCGGTAGAAATGCTCTTCCCCCGAATATCCGACTCCGAATGGCCCAAATCTAGGAAAAATCAATTACATACCATAAATATAGCTATAAGAAACTAATACATTCAATGAAATCTAAGCTAAAGCGAGAAATTAGGAAATCGTCCCAAAAAGCCTCCCTGGGCCTACGTCTCGGAATCGGGTAAAAGTCACAAAATACGAACACCCATTCACTCAAGATTCTAACCATACAAGAATTACTCGAATTTGACCTCAAATCGCCTTCCAAAACTCGAAATTTTATCTATGAAGTTTCTGCCATTTCCCCCCAAATTTCCAACTCAAATCCCTAATTAGAAGATGAAAATAACAATAGATTCATGAAATATAGACCAATACAAGTTAGAATCACATTACCCCAACAATCTTCTCGAAGAAACCTCAAAAAATTGCCTTACACCGAGCTCTTAAAGTCCCAAAATAGAAATGGGAATCAACCCTCAAATTTCCCTTTTCTGCCCAATTCTTCCGCATCTGCGGACGTGCCATCGCACCTGCGCCACCACACCTGCGGAATTCCCCTTGCAGGTGCATATTCCACTTTAAAACTCAGGTTCCGCTTCTACGATCCTAGGTTCGCACCTACGTGTGCGCGCCTGCGGAACACTGTCCGCTTCTGCGGTCCTCCTCCGCGCCTGCGGTCGCTTAAGCGCATCTGCGGGCATCACAACTGCGGTACTTGACTCGCACCTGCAATCCTTGATCGAGTCTCCCAACTCCGCTTATGTGCTTGCTATGCCGCACATACGATCCCGCACCTGCGGTCTCCCCACCGCAGGTGCGAAATGCCAGAAACCAGAAAAACTTCAGCAATTGCATAATCCAATTTCATTCCGTTAAGCATCCGAAAAAAACCCGAGGCCCCCGGGACCTCAACCAAACATACCAACCAGTCCTAAAATACCATACGAACTTAGTCGAGCCCTCGAATCACACCTAACAACGCTACAAACACAATTCACCCTCAGATTCAAACTTGATGAACTTGAAACTTCCAATTCCTACAGCTGATGCCGAAACGTACCAAACCATGCCCGATTGATCCCAAATTTTGCACACAAGTCATATTCAACCTCAAGGACCTACTCCAACTTCTAGAATCGGGATCTGACCCCGATATCAAAAAGTCCACTACCGGTCAAAATCTCCAAAAATTCGACTTTCGCCATTTCAAGCCTAAATGAGATACAGACCTCCAAAGCACAATACATACACACCTTTAAGTCCAAAATCATTCAACGGAGCTAAAGGAACCGAAGGAACTCCATTCAGAGTTGTATTCACATAGTTCTGACTACGGTCAAAATCCTAAGACTTAAGCTTCCGTTTAGGGACTAAGTGTCCCAAAACACTCCGAAACCTCAACCAACACATCCCGGAAAGACGCATAAGCAGAAAATGACATGGGGAAAACAGTAAACAGGGGATCAGGGTTATAACTCTCAAAACGACCGGCCGAGTCGTTACACATATTTTGGTCTGAATTTCGGGTTTGGACCAAGCGGGCCCGGGAGTTGACTTTTTCAATAATGACCTAAATTGAATCCTTTGAAATTTTGGGTAGTTCCTAAGGCTTAATTTGAATCGTTTTGTTGGTAATTTTCTAGATTCTATTGGTTCAGAGGCTTGTTTGAAAAGCAAAGCGGTGGATGAGCTTTAAAGTGATCCTTGGAGCGATGTAGTGTTGAGTCTAACCTTGACTTGAGGGAATTAGGAAACCTCGAACTTTGTGCTATGTGAATTTCATGTGAGCGGCGTATATGCGAGGTGAAGAGTGCTTATATGCCGCCAAATTTCTTGTTTTCCCTAATGTTCCGCTGTTCTTTAATTATCTCTTTCCCTGCCTTAGTTGTTATATTCCCTAAATGCTTTCCATGCTTACTTACTACCTGTTAACCAATATCTTCTCCTGTTAATGACATTAGATCTTTTTATAGTTTCATGATTCCCTGCTATTTGCTTAAAGTGATTTACTTGCACCTTCTAATTGTCAATTATTGGACTGGTCTCGTTGTGTAGTATTACTTATGTAGATTCCTATGTTGTAAAAGGTTCCCTTTTTGGTTCAGTTTGGTATTTATTGATCGTAAAAGTTTTCATGGTTTGAATTGTTAATTTGACTGTGCATGTTGAGTATTTGGTACTGATATGGTGAGATCGGGTTGCACGCCGCAATAGGTGAAATAAGGATGGATTGATATGATGGAATAAGGGTGAACTTGTACTGTACGGTGGGATCGGGTTACACGCCGTAACAGGTGAAATAAGGGTTGACTGTTACAGTGAAATAAGGGTGAAATTATGATTCTAATATTGTTATATGGTGGGATCGGGTTGCACCCTGCAACACATATATTATTTATTGTTGTTAATGTTGTTACAGTGAAATAAGGGAGGATTATGTGTTGTACGGTGGGATCGAGTTGCGCGCTGCAACAACCTATGCGTTCTTATTTCCTTGAGCTGTGTTGGTTTTACGGTATTTTCATTTGAACTCTAAGGATTGGTAATTCAACGTCACTGGCTTATTCCTTGAGGTTGTTGCTATTATTTGCAATTGACTGCCTTATTTCGTTTTGTATTTTCTTTTCTGTCTTTATTATATAATGCATATAGGTTCTAGTGTGAGTGACCTTCCTTAGCCTCGTCATTACTTCGTCGAGGTTAGGCTCGGCACTTACAGAGTACATGGGGTCAGTTGTACTCATATTACACTCTGCACTTCTTGCGCAGATTTTGGCATCGGTCCTAGTAGATCGTGAGGCGTAGTAGCTTGGATTTGCTCATTGGAGACTCGAAGTAGATCTGCTGGCATCCGCAGACCCTGAAGTGCCCTTCTACTTTCCCTTATTTTACTGTTTCTTTTCGTCCAAACAAATGTATTTCTTTCAGATCTTGTTTGTAGGAAATCCTAGAAGCTCGTGAGTTGGGACTCCAGATCTGGATTGTAGTAAATATTATGGGCATTTATATTATTCCGCACTCGGTTTATTTCATTTTGGATTAATTGACTTTATTTGTTGAAATTGAATAATAATTGGCTTAACAGTTCTCTAACGTTGGCTTACCTAGCAAGTAAAATGTTATGCTCCATTACAGTCCCGAAGGTGGGAATTTCAGGTCGTGACAGGAGCTCAAGTACATGTCATTGTGATATGCTGTTTTACAGTAAAATTGTGGAGTTATATAAACTTCCTAAAATAACCAATTAGATATGAGATATTTGTTTCAAGAGTCAAATGCGACAACTTTATTTTTAATATTTGAAACTATGCGATAGTAATTATTTACAAGCTAACCACACACAGTTAACTCTCATGACTTTAGATATTTTTTTCTTAACATAGTAATATAGTACATTTTAAATGCTATTTACAACTGCTGACGTGATTTTTTAAGCACTAGGGTATAGTTCTTCTCTTTTAAAAAAAATATCATGATTTTCTTGGTCAAAAACATTACTTAATTTTTTTAAAATACCATGCTTTATTAGTAATGATACAATCTATTGATATATAAGCTTTGGCAACAGGAAATACCACAAAAAGTGATTCCAACTATTAACACCAAAAATAGATATTAGTCTTTTAGGATTTCAAATAATAACGGGGCTTTTGTATCCGTACCCACTTTTTATGCCACGTTTTAACTTATACCCGCTTTGTAAAAAAAATTGCATTCGTACTCGCTTTTGCGCATAACTTCAGCATGGGGGGCTGAAGTAGCAAAGGCAATCACACAAAACTTCAACATTCTAGTAGACGGGCCTGAAGTAGCTTGCGAACTTCAGCTCTAGAGCTGAAGTTTTTGTCTTTGTAAATGGGGTGGGCTGAAGTTCCCTAGTTATAAAGACAAAAACTTCAGCATATGGGCTGAAGTTCCCCCAGTTACACTGGGGAAGAGCTGAAGTTTTGTCTTTTGTAAATGGGGAACATCAGCATACGGGGCTGAAGTTCCCAAGTTATAAAGACAACAACTTCAGCATACGCGGTTGAAGTTCCCCAGTTTACAAAGACAAAACTTCAGCTCTAGAGCTGAAGTTCTCTAGAGCTGAAGTTTTGTCCTGAAGTTGTTGTCTTTATAACTTGGGAACTTCAGCTCTAGAGTTGAAGTTTTGTCTTTGTAACTGGGGAACTTCAGCCTCGTATGCTGAAGTTTTGTCTTTATAACTAGCGAACTTCAGCTTAACTGGTGAACTTCAGCTCAACAAGGGAAAGGGGAGCTGAAGTTATTTAACAAGTGGGTACAAGTTAAAAGTTTTAAAAAAAGCGGGTATAAATTAAATGAGGACGATCAAATAAGATGTCCCGTGCAATTTTTATAATAATAACACGTCCTATTTAGATTAAGCTCCGTTACGTCATAAATTAGTAGCTTTGTTATTTCTAAATGTAAAATGTAATATTAAAAAGAAGCCAAAGAAGAAAAGAAGTGAAAACTACATTTTCAAGGATTCCATTCAAAGGCTTTTTGTGAGTAATATTAGAAAGAGAGAGAGTTCATGATACTTAACAAATGGAGAGAAAAGAGAAAAAGTTAAAAAAAGAAGGCCCTTTAGTTTCATCATGCCACGTAGAGCATCAAAAGGTTGCGGTTGTTGAATAGCTGATGAATGATGAGATAAGCAAATGAACAATTTGGTTAAGGTACACAAAAGCTTGTACTACATCTAAAGTTATATTCCTTTTTTGGCCTCTCACGATGCCCCATCTTAACTGAAAAGACCTGATTATCCTTTGAATCTAAAGCGGCCATGTTGATTACACAGACAACTGATGAAGCCCAACTCTTGCTTCTAATATAAGAGAACGTAGTGTATGTTCATCCTGTGAACATGTATATAATTTCGGCGCAATACATGAACGGTCTCTGTAAGTTGTACACAACGACAAACACACACTTCAACTGGCTCTTTCACTATTTAGACACTTCAAGTAGCTATTAAATATATAAAGTAAATATATGTTGCTGATGTAGCATATACGTGTTTGCTAACAAAATTTTGAGTTTGAAAAAAACCCAAGAAACCTTAGAGTAGCATAGTAGCTAGCTGAAGCAGCCTCAACTTAGCCTCTCTTCTTCCTTTATTCTTAACTAAACCACCATGAAACCACCATAGAGGCCAGTAAAATCAGCCATTAAAGCCTGAATTAAACCATCGTAAATCACAGAAAACTGCCATCTTTCACCACAAAACTGTCACGATCCAAAATTCCTCCTTAGGAGTAGTAATTTACCTAGTCTTTTAACTAGGTAAGTCGCTCATTCAACTTTATTTTAAACAATGAAAACATGAATTAACGATGATGGGCTTAACATAAATGCAAAAATAAGAGTAATACATGCCAACGCGACAAATACTCAACATAATATCCTAGAACTAGGTGGTACACAGTTACAAGTTCTAACTGAATACACGCGATCAATATCAAAATACAGTACCGTCTGAAATACATAAACCATAGAAGTGAAATAAGGGTGACTCCGAGGCATGCGGCCAAATCATGCAGGAATACCTTGAAGCCTCCAGTGTGTGTTAAGCCTCACTGCCGATCAGTCTGGTACAAGGTACCTGAATTTGCACAAAAAGATGTGTAGAAGTATAGCATGAGTACACCACGATCGTTATCCAGTAAGTATCAAGACTAACTTCAGTGGAGTAGTGACGAGGTTAAAGTCGTGTGATACTCACTAGACAAATAATATGTGCAATGAATATATCAACGAAAACTGATAATTGAAATATAATTGGAAACAATAGTTACAATTCCTTTTAGAACATGTAATAACAACTCAGTGTAGAAAACTCATCTTGATCACGAAACATCAAATATAGGTAAGGCATGTGATAGAATTTCAATTGCTGTCATTAACTCAGGTAGGTGCAACACATAAGCTTTCAGACACAATTATGAGAATGAACATCAACCCCGTTTCCTCACACTCACAACAATAACAAGACGCTCCGAAATATCACATAACATCATTAAATTCAACCTTTATTATGCCGCATGTGCACATAAAAATGATATGCCACCCTTATTTTGCCACATTGACATCCCGAGATAACGCTACCCTTATTTCGCTCCACGCACACAACCATTGATAAAGGAAATTGCACAGTATAGCCTCGTGCTGACTACCCAATCAATATTCTCAACATGTTCACAAGTGTCACAGTACCACAACATGAAAATCCCCTCTCTAAATCGCTTCCTACCAAGTATAGGGTTCAAAAATTTAAAAATAAGACTCAATTCCCGTCGTCCTAGCCCTTTTGTTCAGGTGCAGATGTTGCAACTGCGACCCTGGGTTCGCATTTGCGAACCCTCACAAATGCGATGCCTGAAATCCTAGAGGAATGTTGCAAATGTGACACTGGCTTCACTAATATCTTGCAAATGCTACCAGTTGGTCAAAAATGCGAACCTACCCATCCCATGTACTTTTCGCAAATGCAATCAATGTATCACAAATGCGACACCTAAGATCCCTTTTCTATGATTGCAATTGCAGTTTTGGTGCTTGCAATTGCGACTCCTTAGGCACTAGCACACCAACAACTTGGAAAGGACTCCAAACCAATCCAAAAAACACCCGAAACGTCTCTGAGTCCTCGGGGATCCAAAGCAAATATTTACACAAGTCTAACATCATACAAAGTGACTTGCACGATCAGAACATGAAAATAACATCTAGAACAACGAACGACATATCAAAACGCATGAAATTCGAAAAGAAAACTCAAGAACCTCTAGAATCACAATCAAGCGTCTGAATCCTCACAATCCAATTCTGAATTACACCAAATTTTACAGACAAGTTCCAAATAGAAGAATGGACGTATTCGAAGTCCCAAAATTCCACCCTGATAGCCACAAAGTCAACCTACGGTCAAACTTAAGGAAACTTCTAAACCTCAAATTGCCAACTTTTGGCAAAATAAGTCAAATCAATCTAGGGACCTTTGAATTCAATTCTAGGCATACGCCCAAGTCCAAAATTATGATACGAACTTATCGTAGCCATCAAAATACCGTTTCGGGGCCATTTTTCCAAAACCTTTCTTGAACAAAACAAGCCATCCCTGCAAGTCATAAAACAACAAATGCACACGTGTGAAACATCAAAAGGGGTAACGGGGCTCAAATACACAAAACGACCAGTCAGGTTGTAACATTGTCCCCCTCTTAAAACAAACGTTCATCTTCGAACGTGCATAGAGGCATAACTGAGGTGCTAAAATGATGAGGATATCGACTCCGCATGTTGTGCTAGGTCTCCCAGGTTGAATCCTCGGCCGATTGACCCCACCATTGAACCTTCACTGAAGCATTGTTCTTTGACCTCAACTTCCGGACCTGCCTGTCCAGGATAGCCACCGATTCCTCAACATAAAAATCAAGTCCTTGTCCAATTGGGCTGAGCTGAAATCTAATACATGTGACGGGCCACCATAATACTTTTGGAGCATATAAATATAGAACACCGAGTACACTCCCGATAAGCTGGGTGCCAATGCAAGTCTATATGGCACCTCACCAACCCTCTCAAGGGTCTCAAAAGAACCAGTATACCTAGGGCTCAACTTGCCCTTCTTCCCGAACTTCATCACACTCTTCATGGGTGAAACTCTGAGCAAGAACCTCTCTCCCACCATGAATGCTACATCACGAGACTTTCGATCATCATAACTCTTCTTCCTAGACTATGCTGTACGAAGCCGACGTTGAATCAACTTGACTTTCTCTAAGGCACCCGAACCAAATCAGTGCCCAATAACCTACCCTTCCCGGGCTGAAACCAACCAAGTGGAGAACGAAATCTCCTCCCATGTAAGGCCTCATAAGGAGCCATCTAAATTCTTGATTGGTAGTTGTTGACGTATGCGAACTCTACAAGCAGTAGGGACTGATCCCATGAACCCACAAAATCCATAACTAGGCACGTAACATATCTTCTAAGATCTGAATGGTGCACTAGGAATGCCCATCCATCGGGGGGATGAAATAGTGTGTTTAGATCAACCTATACGCCTAATTCACGCTACACGACTATCTAGAAAGGCGATATGAATTGCATGCCTCGATCGGAGATAATAGACATCGGCATACCATGAAGACGAACAATCGCACAAAATTAGATCTGAGCCACCAACTCTGAAGAGTAGGTAGTCACAACCGGAATGAAATGTGCAGACTTGGTTAGTCTATCTACAATAACCCACATTGCGTCAAACTTCTTCAAGGTACGTGGAAAGTACAACAACAAAATCCATGGTGATATGTTCCCACCTCCATTCTAGAATCTCAAGTCTGAAGAAAACTGCCCGCCCTGTGATGCTCGTACTTCACCTAATGACTGTTCAAACACTGAGCCACATACTCCATGATATCTTTCTTCATTCTTCTCCTCTAGTAGTGCTACCTCAAATCCTAGTACATCTTCGTAGCGCCCGAATGAATGGATTACATCGAGATGTGGGCCTCCTCAAGAATCAACTCATGCAACCCATCCATATTGAGCACACAAATCTGGCCCTGCATCCGCAACACCCCATCATCTCCAATAGAAATCTCCTTGGCATCACTATGCTACACCGTGTCCTTACGGACAAGAAAATGGGGATCATCATACTGACACGCCTTGTTGCGCTCATACAAAGAAGACCAAGAAACCACGCAAGCAAGAACCTGCTTGGTCTCCGAAACATCCAACTTCATGAACCGATTGGCAAAATCTTGAAAATCCAATGCTAACAGTCTCTCTCTAACTGGAATATAAGCAAGACTCCCCATGTTTTCAGCCTTCCTACTCAAGGCATCGACCGCCACATTGGCCTTTCCGGGATGACAAAGAATGGTGATATCATAGTCTTTTAATATCTCTAACCACCTCCACTGCCTCAAGTTCAGATCCTTTTACTTAAACAAGTGCTATAGACTTCGATGATCCGTGAATACCTTACAAGACACGCTGTAGAGATAGTACCTCCAAATATTCAACGCGCGAACAATGACTGCCAACTCTAGATCATGTATTGGGTAGTTCTTCTCATGGGGCTTTAACTGATGCGACGCATAAGCAATCACTCTACCATTCTGCATCAACCCACACTCAATGCCAGCGAAGCATTGCAGCAAATTGTATATGAACCCGATGTTGAAGGCACAAATAGAACTGGAGCTGTGGTCAAGGCATTCTTGAGCTTATGAAAGCTCTCCTTGCACTCGGAAAATCACCTGAATGGGGCACCCTTCTGAGTCAATCTGGTTAAAAGGGATGCGATGGGTGGAAATACCTCTACAAAACAACGATAATAACTAGCCAAACATAGAAAACTCTAAATCTCAGTAGCAGAAGACAGTCTAGGACAAATCTGAACTTCCTCCACTTTTTTCAAACCCACCTTAATCCCCTCACTAGACACCACATGCCCCAAAAATTACAACGAATCAAGACAAAACTCACACTTGGAGAATTTTGCATATAACTTTTTCCCCCTCAAAGTCTGGAGCACGGTCCTCAAATGTTGCTAATGATCCTCCCGATTGCGAGGATATACCAATATGTCGTCAGAACACGATCACGAAAGAATCAAGATATAACTGGAACACACTATTTTTCAGGTGTATGAATGCTGCTTGGTCATTGGTCATCCCAAATGACATCACCTAAAACTCATACTCGCCATAACGAGTCCTGAAGGCCGTCTTTGAAATATCTGAATCCTAGATCTTCAGCTGATGATACCCTGACCTCAAGTCAATCTTCAAGAATACCCGAGCACCTTGAAGCTGGTCGAACATATCATCAATACTTGGTACTAGGTACTTGTTCTTGACTGTAACCTTGTTCAGTTGCATGTAATCAATAAACATCCTTATAGAGCCGTCTTTCTTCTTGACAAATAGAACTGGAGCACCCCAAGGCGAGACACTCATCCATATGAAACCCTTATCAAGAAACTCCTAAAATTGCTCTTTTAATTCCTTCAACTCCACTACTTCCAGACGATATGGTGGAATAGAAATGGGTTGAGTAACCGACACCAGATTAACACCAAAATCAATATCCCTATCAAGCGGCATAAGGTAAGTCTACTGGGAACACATATGGGAAATCTCTCATTACCAGAGCTGACTCAATAGTAGGAATATCATCATTGGCATCTATCATAAAGGCTAGATATGCTTCACACCTCTTCTCAAACATTTGCTCTGCCTTCAGAAAGGACACCACTCTACTGAGAATATAATCTAATGCACCTCTATACTCGAGCTGCAACAACAATGCATAGCCAATGTCATTGTCTTGGCATGACAATATAGAATAGCGTGATATGGCGATAACCAATCCATGCCTAATATCATATAAAAATCTACCATACTGAGTAACAAAAGGTCAACCCTGATCTCATAACCACCGACAGTGACCAAACACGACAGATAAAAATGGTCTACAATAATAGAATCTCCCACAGGCGTAGACACATATATAAGAGCACTCAAAGACTCACGAAATATAAGAAAATATGAAGCAAAGTAAGATGACACATATAAATACGTGGAACCAAGATCAAATAATACATATGCTTCCCTATGATAGATCGAAATAATACATGTGATGACAACATCAAATGCGACCGCCTCCATCCTACCCGAAAAAGCATAAAAATGAGTCTGGCCTCCCCCTGAGGTGACCTCTACCCGCCTGACCTCCACCCCTAGCTGGCAGAGTAGGTGGAGCGGCAATTGAAGCTGCAACCATGGCCTGTGGACCCTTTAGAATCCGTAGAACCTATGGAGCCTGTGAAGGTACACTCCACCTATGTCTAGGACAGTCCCTCACCATATGCCTAGTATCGCCATACTTGAAACAACCTCTCGACGAATGTGGCTGCTGGAGCTAAGTCTGAACCGGTCGGATAGACTGATCACTAAAGGCACCCCGTGCAGGAGGTGCAATAGAAAGTGGCTATGCATAATGGGCGATTTGAAACCTCGGTATGACTGGTGCACTGCGAGTAGCTCGAAGTTCTGAGTGAACTGGTCGACTCATGTAACCTATACCATGACGAGCCAAAATTGCTGCACGGACACTGCTAAATCCTCCAAAATCTCGAGGCCTCTTGGCCTCCTATCATCCTTCTCATGGCCCCTTATATTCTCCATCATCCAAGCAATCTCTATAACATGCTGAAATGAAGTATCCATCTCCAACTCCAGAGCCATGCTAAATGTAATACCATAACTAAGCCCCTCGATAAATTTTTCGACTCGCTCTCAGATTGTCGAAACCAGATCGGGTGCATGATAGGACAACTCAGTGAACCTGATGGTATACTCCGACCCTATCATAGTCCCCTGACACAATTTCTCAAACTCAATGCGCCATGCATCTTGGAGGGTCTGGGGAACAAACTCTCCCAAAATCATATCTGAAAATTGAGCCCAAGTGAGTGGGGCTATATTAGCTGACCTACCCTCGTAAGCCTTCTACTACCTATATGCCGCTCATGATAGCTAAAATGTAGTAAAGGAAACTCTACTCACGTCTACAATACCTATGGTTTGGAGGATACGGTGGGCCTTGCCTAGAAAACTCTACACATCCTCACTAGCTGCGCCACTAAAAGTAGGAGGATCATATTTCTTGAACCTCTCAAGTCTCATCTGCTCTTCCTCAGATGCCTCTGGCCTGACCTCAGGCTGAATCGGAATAACGGGTTGTGCGGGCATAACTCCCGGAACCTGATCCACATGGACCCACTACTCTGGAGTATGGGTTGCGAAAGTTTGAGCTCCTCCCCCTTCCTGAGATGTAACTGCTGCAATCAGGATCAATACCGCTGAGCTAAAGTACCGAACATACTCAAGAAGTGTGCTAGGGTCTCCCGGAGTCCAGGATTAGCAACAAGCACATCTGGTGCCTGTCCCCCAACCGGAGCTACTGGTGGCCCTTAGTCGTTGCACGACAGGTGCTCTAGTTGTAGCACGTTCCCTTCCTCAACCTCTACCTCGGCCCCGATTTCTTGCGACTCTAGAAAGGGGAGTAGGTGTCTGATCATCTAGCAGTGTGTGTCCTCACCATCTGTGAGATAATAGAAAGACAAAGACTTGGATTTCGAAATCAACAAATCCGCACGATAAGGAATCAAAGAAGTGGAATTTTTCTAATAGTTCTGTTGGCTCTCGAAGATAAGTATAGACGTCTCCGTATCAATTCACAAGACTCTACTAAACTTGCTTCTGATTTGTAGCACATATGGACCTAGAGCTATGATATAGACTTCTCACGACCCCAACATCCCACCTTAGTAGTCGTGATAGCACCTAGTCTCTAAGACTTGGTAAGCCTAACAATAAAACCAATACAGATCAACAGGTACAAAATCCCCAAAATTGGTGGAACTGAGTCATAAGATCTAAAGAAGTACACAAGAAATCCCTAAATAAAATATTATTTGATATGAAGATAAAAAATATTAAAGGCAATAATAGAAGGTAACTCCGAGATCTGCGAGCGTTAAGCAAGTATACATTGAAGTCTCAAAATATTTGGGTCAACTCAATAGCATCCGACATGAGCAGAAGTGCATAGATCTGCCCAAAAATGTGCAAAAATGTAGCATGAGTACACCATAATGGTATCGTGTAAGTATCAAGCCTAACTTTGGTAGAGTAGTGATGAGGCCATGTCATGACACATAATAGACATAGACCTGAACATAATATTGATATAATCTAATAACGGAAACAAAGAGATAAATGACAACAAAATAATACGACGATATAGGGCTAAACACGAAAATTAAAGCAATAAAGGACAACAAAGAATGAGCATATGATAAGAAAAACAAGTGATCAAATATTGACAAAATACAAGTAAAACAAATGGAGGAATAACAACAACCGTTCAAGCAACCAGCCTTTTCAACATAGAATGTACAACAAGAATCATAACCGAGCTACCACACCTCATATTCACATTTCACAATTTACAATCATAATCATCCTTATATCTCCGCGTTAGACTTGCATATATATATATATATATATATATATATATATATATATATATATATATATATATATTGTTAAACACATTTTCCCCTAAATGGCTTCATGCGCTTTATCCCCCTTATCTCATCGTGTGGCTTCAAGTAATTCCCTTACTAGAAAAACACATATAAATCCAACCTTATCCCGCTGCGTGCGCATCAACCCTTATCCTTAAACCACCGCATGCTCATCAATATCACAATACAATAATCATCTTGCACCACACGTACCCATATGCCATAATATTGCCACATCAACAATACCAATATTTCCATAACGCATAACCCACAACTCAACCACAAAATGTACAACAATCTCAAGAACAACAAAATGATCGAGAAATAAGACAACAAGGAAAGGTATTCCAATAACCAATAATTTCAACTACAAACGTGTTAATAGCTCTCAACAACTACAATTTCAATAACTCAATAATGAAGGTACTTCCATGAAATAATATCTTAAAATTCTAATGCATAACATAAACTTAACAATGAAAGAGATAGCATGAAATAGCAACCACGACTAAATGCATGGGAATAATTCAATAATGGAAAGAATAGTATGTAACAACAACTACTAACAAATGCATATAAGGGAAATCTCGACAATGGAAACCAGGACATGTAATAACAACTTCAATTAAAGCATATAAGAATAAAATTGACAACGAAAGATAGAGAAATTAATAACAACTTCAATTAAAAGCTTATATCACATATGAACCCGTGTATGCACTCGTCACCTCATGTACGCATCTGTCACATAGTTCAAATTGTACAATCAAACCCAATCCTAAGGGGTAGTTCCCCCACACAAAGTTAAGTAAGATACTTACCTTAGCTAGGCCAAATCAACACTCAAAAATAGCTTTTCCCTTAAACTTTGTCTCCGCACGGCTCAATTCTAACAAAAAATGACTTAATAGTATCAAACAATGCAATAAAAACCAATTATGATTAATAAAACTATGATCTTTACACAATTCCACAAAAGTCAACAAAAGTCAACCGCGGGCTCGCCAGTCAAAACCTGAGTCTAAGGGTAAATCTCTACTATCCATAATCCCACAAGTCCATATATGTGTTTTCTTTTAAAGTTGTGTCCATTTCGACTCTCAAATCCCAAATTTTCTTTTTTCTCCCCAAAATATACACAAAAATCCCCCAATATTTTCTTATATTCTCATGAATTTGCTGTTAAATCTCATGTATAATAATGTAATATGATTGGAAATTGATCAAAATCACTTATCCAATGGCTGTATATGAAAATCCCCTCTCCAAATCGCCTCCCACCAAGTCTAGGGTTCAAAAATATAAAAATGAGACTTAATTCCCATCTTCCCAGCCCTTTTGTTCAGGTACAGATGTCGCAATTGCGACCCCGGGTTCGCAATTGAGAACCCTCGCAAATGCGGCACCTGACCACCTAGAGGAATGTCGCAAATACGATACTGGCATCATATTTGCAAAGCCTGTCTCTCTCGCACATGTGACCAATTAGTCATAAATGCGAACTTACCCCACCCCAGGTACTTCTTTCAAATGCGATCAAGGTATCATAAATGTGACACCTTAGATACCCTTCTATGATCGCAATCGCGATGCCGATTGTCGCAACTGCGACACCTAAGGCACCAGCACACCAACAACCTGGAATTGACTCCAAACCAATCCGAAACACGTCCGAAACTCCACCGAGCCCACGAGGCTCCAAACCAAACATCCACACAAGTATAAAAACAATATATGAACTCTCTTGCATGATCAGAAAACCAAAACAATATCTAGAAAATTGAATCAAACTTCAAAACACATGAAATTCAAAAGGAAACTCAAGAACCTCTAGAATCACAATCAAGAGTCTAAACCCAATCAAACCAACTCTGAATTTCACCAAATTTTACCGACAAGTTCCAAATAGAAAAATGGACCTATTCCAAGTCTCAAAACCAAAATCAACTCCAATAGCCACAAAGTCAACCTACGGTCAAACTTAAGGAAACTTCTAAACCTAAAATTGCCAACTTTCGGCAAAACGTGTCAAATCAACCTAGAGACCTCCAAATTCAATTTTGAGCAGGCACCCAAGTCCAAAATCGATATGAACCTATTGGAGCAATCAAAATACTATTTCAGGGTCATTTTAACAAAAGTCAAACCTCGGTTAATATTTCCAAGTTAAGCTTCTAAACCAAGAACCAAAGGGTTCAAATCATTCCAAAAACTTATTGGAATGAAGCTAACCATCCACGCAAGTCATAAAATCACAAAATTGCACATGTGTGAAGCATCAGAAGGAGAATCGAGGCTCAGATACATAAAATGACTGGTCGGGTCGTTACAAATCAGGTCAACAAAAATTGGTTCTATAATTTTTAATACCACTAAAAGGTCAATTTCTGTGGTTGCATTGCTGAAAGGGAAAAAATTGACACAACAGTGTTGGTTAGGAAAGAGAAAGCTTCTGCCAGCAAGTCTTCTGCAAAGAAAAAAAATATAACAGGTAATTAATTGTGGCAGACATATTCCCCAAAACATTAGATTTTATAGTGGAATGCACTTTTAGGAGTAAGACTGAGCACCAAATTGGTGACCAAAAGAACCTGGTGGATGAGTTCACCGTTGTGATTCCGCCAAAAAAACCTTCCCACTATCCGAGAGGAATGCATCTGGGGAGAGGAAATACATGTTTATTACATCTGAGATGATGAGCAGATAACTAGACATTGTTGGTCTTTTTTTGGGTACACATATCCATTAACCTTCAGGCTTGAGCCTCAGATCGATATAGTTATTAAGGACATGTGTAAGATGTATAACATCTGCTCCACCGAAGTGGAATTTCAGGTATGTAGAGTTGTTGCATGCCTAAGATATCTTACCTCAATGATTAAAGAAGATTTTATCCTCCACCATTTCTTATAGCTTTACTCTATCAAACTTTATTAGGGTGGTGTGTTCGCCATTGTTCCCCGAGGAAATTGAGACATCATCTCCAATTGTGATGACGACTGCAACTAAGGGTGGTATCCACTTGGGAATTAGTTCATCTGAGTAAATTCTTCCTCGAGATATAGAACTCCAACCATGGGTGTCTTTCTTTATCAGGGGATTTGATTTTTCTTTTATTTTTTTTCTTATTCATGGAATCCTTAAATTTCAACTACAATGGAGACGTTTGAGGGGATAAAAAATATTAAAAAATCGATTGTCACGATCCTAGGAATCTCCACACAAAAAAAAAACAAGACCTTGGAAGGTTATCTTCGCCGAGATAAGATGGAGGACCAAAAATCGTAGTATTATTATATCAATTAAAACCGGTTATCTCATATTTATGAAATTTCTTAAGTTAGAATTTCATATCTTCGTAGGTCTCTAGGAGAATAAACAATAATCTCATCTATGAATTCAATTGAATTTTCCTGACCCTGACGAGGCTCAACAAGAAACCCAAGAGCTAGCTACCAAAAATTACTGAAAGCTGGTGTGTTTAAGACCACCTAGAAAGGGAAAGTCCTCAATCTCTGAGGCTGCCTCCTACTAGATCTTATAAGATAAATAAAAAAAGATCCAGGAGGAAGGGGGATAACCCAAAAATGGTGAGAGCTCTCCCCACACAAACCCCCCTTCATTCGCTATTGCCTCATGGATGAACTAGAAGGAAATAATACCATCAAGATGGTAGATGATAGGGGTCCCGGTTGAGGGAAATATTTTGGGCGGAATAGTTCTAGCTCCGAAATTAGAGGAGGAAAATATTCCTGCAAAAGATGGTCTATGATTCGGTTATTTCTAACCAGATCATTACATAGAAGCGCCTATCATGACCCAAAACTACTATCCGATCGTGATGGAACCTAATCCACTTGTTAGGCAAGCCAAATATAACAATAATAAATCAAGATAAACAATTTACGGAAAGCAAAAGTCTAAAATATAAATATTATAAAGAAATACTACGGTAATACAATAAAATCCCCCAAAAATGGTAATAAAAAGTCATGGGCTCTACCTCATCACTCAGCGACTCTACAGTAATCAAATACAACTCTCAGGTAGGTCCCATAATCTGCCCAATTAAATGCAGAGTGTAGTATGAGTACAATTGACCCCGTTTACTCCTAAGTATCACGACTAACCTCGGAGAGGTAATTACAAGAATAATCAATGATACTCACGTGATAAAATCTGTACAAGTCATGAATACATGCAAATCACAATAAGAATACCAGAATCTATACCTAGCTGCAGGTAAAGCTCGTGGTGCACATAGAGAAGATATGCACGAACAATAAACATGACAACTGTTCAACATATAGAGGAGATATGCGTAAAAAGACATGTCAAATCACACAGAGAGAGACATATAGAGCGAAGTATTTTTCAAAGATGTAGAGCAGCAAAAACGAAGAAGTTTTCGTAGAAGCGAAAATGGCTGGGGCAGAAGGGTGCATTTAATTCGGGACTTAGCCTATTTTCCTCACATTTTTACTTGGTTTTGGAAATATTTGAGAGCACTTTTGTGGGGAAATCTCATCAACATAACAAGGTAAGTAAATTCTACATATTTTCTAAGTAAAATACATTGATTATAGGAAGATTTTAACATGGAAATTAGTGAAAATTATGGGATTTGGATGGAAACCTAGGTATGGTAAAACGTGATTTGTCCAGAAAGTCGATTATGGAAGTGGGAATAAATAATATATTTGAGTTCATAATATCATGGGTAGCATTTATCTTCGGAAATTTCCAAAATCCAGGCACGTGGGCCCTCTAAATTTGGTTAGGAAATTGGGTATATTTAAATATGAACTTTTGAGTATATATTGATTAGTTTATACTGCTTTTGATTAGTTTTGGATTGCTCGACATCGTTTGAGGATTTCTAGTGAGGTTAAGAGCCGGATAGTGAACTTGGAAGTGAGGTAAGTCTCTTGCTATTCTTGTAAGAGGGAACTATCCCCTTAGGTGAATTAATTATTGTGTTCTACTTGTTGTGGGAGCTATGTACGCGCGAGGTGACGAGAGTCCGTATGTAGATATATTCATGTTATGCCCAGGTAGACTTAGCTTCACTTCATGCCTTAAGTGTGTTATTTGTATTCACCATGTGTATTTAATTTCCTTAATTTATGATTGATATTGAAGTTAGAATAATATATTTATTATGCCTATTACTTTGGAAAATTGTGGAATAATTGATTAACAACAGATCTGTGTCTTCTCGACTTGCATGTACCTCTGCGAGTGAGGTAATTTCTCTATTCTTATGGGATCGGTCCGTTCACCTCGACAGTGTTGAAAATTACTCTTATGGGATCGGGTCGTTCGCCTCGGCAATATGGTAATTCCATTCTTATGGGATCGGGCGTTCTCCTTGGCAGTACTGAGTATCACTTTTCTTATTAGATCGGGTTGCTCGCCTTGGTAGACTCGTGCTTAATACTTGAGATTTGATTTGGTTTTGATATCAGCTGAGTTCGTGCCTTCGAGGACGGTTATGACATTTTAGTGACTTTATATAGATCCATGTTGGAGAATTTCTATTAATGTTTCATTTGTTTCATTGCTACTTGTTGTACATCCTCCATGTCTACTTTATGTATTTTATTACTATTTGACCACTATTAAGTGTCAAGTCGAACCCTCGTTACTAATTCATTGAGGTTAGACTAGATACTTATTGGGTACGCGTTATTTTATGTAGTCACGCTACACTTCTGCACCGATTGTGCAGGTACTGAGACAAGTACTTCCAGTGGTCACACAAGCGTGTAGACGCATTTTCACGGAGACTTAGTGGTGAGCTACTTGCCTTGCTTCGATTTGCAGCACTAAAGTATCCCTCTACCTTATTAATTATTCTGTCTATTTTTACTTCGGACAGTAGCTGTAGTACTTTTGTATATTCCCTACATTGCTCATGCACTCATGGCACCGGGTTTTGGGGGATACTAGCGGTTATGCACCGTTGTGATTATTATTAATATCACTGTGGTTTATGTATGATTCACACTTGATATTTTTGGGAAAGAAGTATGTATGGTTCCATGAGATTTTAGTTTTATTCGGTGTATTTAAGGAAATTTCAGTTTTCAAAAGTTAAAAAGGA
Source organism: Nicotiana knightiana (assembly GCA_005239525.1). Classification (NCBI taxonomy): domain Eukaryota; kingdom Viridiplantae; phylum Streptophyta; class Magnoliopsida; order Solanales; family Solanaceae; genus Nicotiana; species Nicotiana knightiana. The sequence continues at coordinate 47,490 of MDKJ01301830.1, read as the reverse complement.
ATAATTAAATTGGAGGTTCACGTATTGGCTTGCCTAACGGCGGCGTTGGGCGCCATCACGACCTATTATAGGTTTTGGGTCGTGACATAAACTCACCCTTCTTCGTAAACCTCATCACGCCCTTCATAGGTGAAACTATGAGTAGAACCTTGTCGCCGACCATGAATTCTATATCATGAGCCTTTCTATTTGCATAAATCTTCTTCCTAGACTATGCGGTGTGAAGCCTCTCCTGAATCAACTTCACTTTCTCCAAATCAACCCGAACCAAATATGTGCTCAATAATTTAGCTTCCTTAGGCTCAAACCAACCAACCGGAGAACGACATCACCTCCCATATAAGGCCTTGTATGGAGCCATCTTTATACTAGAATGGTAGCTGTTGTTATATGAAAACTCCGCGGTAGAAACGGATCCCACTGGACTCCGACATCAATAATACAGGCCCTCAACATATACTCCAAGATCTAAATAGTCCACTCGGGCTGCCCGCCTATCTGAGGATAAAATGCATTACTCAACTCAACTTGTGTGCCCAACTCACATTGTACAACTCTCCAGAAATGCAAGGTAAACTGAGTGCCGCGATCCAAGATGATAGAAATATGTACACCATCACAATCTCTTGAGTGTAGATCTTAGCCAACTGCTTTGAAGTGTAGGAAGTTATGACCGGAATGAAATGCGCCGATTTGGTCAATCGATTCACAATGACCGAAATGGCATCAAACGTCCTAGAAGTCTGTGGCAACCCTACCATAAAGTCCACAGTAATATGCTCCCACTTCTAATCCGACATATCAATCTTCTAAAGTAAACTGCTCAGCCTTTTATGCTCATACTTGACATGGTGACAATTCAAACACCGCGGAACATGCCCAACAATGTGTTTTTTCATCCTTCTCCATCAATAATGCTGCTTCAAATTATGATACATCTTTGTAGACTAGGTAAATGGAATATCATGAACTATGAGCCTCCTGAAGAATGAACTCTCTCAAGCCATCCACATTGGAACACAGATCCGACCTTGAAGCCTCAATACCTCATCATCACCAATAGTCACCTCCTTATCATCATGATGCTGCACCGTGTTCTTAAGGACAAGAGAGTGGGGATCATCATACCGACGTGCCTTAATGCACTCAAACAAGTACGACCAAGATACAAAACAAGCGAGGACTGTACTCGGCTCCTAAATATCCAATCTCACCAAGCTATTGGACAACGCTTGAACATCCACTGCTAAAGGCCTCTCCACAACTAGAATGAATGCTTAGCTCCCGATACTCTCTGCCATTCTGCTAAAGGCGTCTGCAACCACATTAACCTTCCCCGAATGATGAAGAATAGTGATATCATAATCCTTCAACAACTCCAAACATCTCCGCTGCCTCAAGTTCAAATAAATTTTGGAGACTCCGATGATCCATATACACCTCATAAGACACGCCATAAAGATATGCCTTCAAATCTTGAGCCCGCGCACAATAGTTGCCAACTCCAAATCATGGACCGAATGGTTTTTATCATGGGGCTTCAACTAGTGCGACGCGTAGGAAATCACCCTACCTTCCTACATCATCACACATCCTAGAACAACCCATTAAGTGTCACAATAAACAGTATACGACCTCGATCATAAAGGCAATACCAAAAACTAGAGCCATATTCAAAGTAGTCTTGAGCTTCTGAAAGCACTCCTCACACTTTTCCTACCATCTGAATAAATCACCCTTCTAAGTTAATTTACAAAATGGAGCTATTGTAAATGAGAACCCCTCCACAAACCGATAGTAATACCTAGCCAATCCTAGAAAACTCCCGATCTCAGCAATGGTAGAAGGTTTGGGCCAACTTTAAACCACTTCAATCTTTTTTTGATCCACCTTGATCCCCTCAGTGGAAACCACGTGTCCCAAGAATGCCACCAAATCCAACCAGAACTCATACCTAGAGAACTTGGCATATAACGTTTCTCCCTCAAAATCAGAAGCACAACCCTCAAATGCTGCTCGTCTCCTCCCTACTGTGAAAATACACCAATATATCATCAATGAACACAATAACAAAGGAATTCAAATAAGGCTGGAACACACTATTCATCAAATGCATAAAAGTTGTTGGGGCACTAGTCAAGCCAAAAGACATCACAAGAACTCATAATGCCCAAGAACACCCTAGCACACTGAAGTTGATCAAATAAATCATTAACGTGTGGAAGTTGATACTTGTTATATATGGTAACTTTGTTCAATTTCCTGTAGTTAATGCGCATTCTCATGGAACCATCTTTCTTCTTCACAAATTGCAGCGGTGCTCCCCAAGGTGACACACTAGGTCTGATGAAACCGTAATCCAACAAATCCCGCAACGGTTCCTTCAATTCCTTCAACTTTGTTGGTTCCATGCGATACGGTGGAATAGAGATTGGGCTGAGTACCTGGAACAAGGTCAATACCAAAATTATAATCCATGTTGAGTGGCACGCCCAGTAGATCTGCAGGAAAAATATCTAGGAACTCCCTCACCATTGGAACTAGCTCGACAGTAGGAGCATCAACACTCACATCCCTCACAAAGGGAAGACACGGCAAAACCCCTTGTCAATAATCTGTTGAGCCTTCAAAAAAGGAATCACTCTACTATAAGTGTGGCAAAGTGAACCCCTCCACTCTAGCCTTGGCAACCACTACATAGCCAATGTCACAATCTTAGCGTGGCAATCAAGAATAGTATGGTACGAATATAGCCAATCCATACCCTTAATCACCTCAAAATCTATCCTATTGAGCAATAAAAGATCTACCCTAGTCTCATAAACCCCAATGTTAACCATGCAAGATCGATACACACGATCTACCATAATAAAATCACTAACAGGTGTAGACACATGCACATGAATATCAAGAGAATCGCTAGGCATATCCAAGTAATGCACAAAATATGGTGACACCTAATAATAAGTATAATCAGGGTCAAATAACACTAAAGCATCCTTGTGGCACACTGAAACAATACCTCTAGCCATGACATCTGAAGTAACTACCTATGGTCTGGTTGGAAATGGATAGCAACAGGCCGGTCCTCCACCTAACTGACCTACCCTCTAGGATGGCCTCGAACACATTGAGCTCCACCCCTAGATGGCTGTGTGGGTAGTGTAACTACTAGAGCAGAACCATGGACTGGGCACCCTGGCATGGTGCACCGCTCAGAAGTCTGGGGCAATCCCTCTTGATATGCCCCAAGTACCCACACTAAAAACATCCTCCCCTTTATTGAGGCTGATGGCCCTATGTTTGACGCAGATGGAGCTTGATACAAACTCTGTGTTGGTAGCGTACTGAAAGATGAATGTCCTGGTTGAGCACTGTATGAACCATGGCTGACTGAAGAACCACGATGAACCTACTGAACTTATTGATATGATTGAAAGGATGGCCTATAATGTGATGTCCATGGCCTCTAGATAAGGAACCACTGAAACCACCTGAACCACAGGCTCTTTTGGAGTCTTTCTCCTCTCTCTCCTGCTTGGAAATATGCTCCAAGTGCTTGGAAATATAAACATCCTAAAGAAAATTAGTATTAGTCTTGGACTCCAAGGCCATCCCTTACTGGATACCAAAGTTTAGGCCCTCAATGAAAATCCTAACCCTCTCCCTCTCAGTAGGGATCAAGAATACTGCATGACGTGCCAACTCCGTGAACCTCATCTCATACTGAGTCATGGTCATACCCTCATGGCGTAGATTCTCAAGCTCACTAGCCAACCTCTCTCTGAGAGTCTGTAGAATAAACTTCTTTAAGAAGAGAGCTAAGAACTGATGCCATGTAAGTGGTTCTGAGCTAGCTGGACTGCCCAACTTATTGGTCTTCCACCACCTGTAGGCTGGCTCCAGTAGCTGGAAAGTAGTGAAGTCAACTCTATTTGAGTCAAGAAAACCCAAAGTGCATAGAATCCTGGCACTGATCAAGAAAATATTATGCCTCCTCAGAATCTCCTCTACTGAAGTGGGGAGGATGAAGTCTCTGGAATCGTTCTAGCCTCTTCTGATCCTTAGCAGTCAAGGATGGTCTAAACTCGGTTTGAGCAGAAATGACCGGCTACACCGATAGAATCCCCGATGTCTGATATCCTGAGCCAGCTGCTCTGTTGTACGGGTTGTAAGAGTTTGGGCTCCTCCCCGACCTATGAGGTAGCTAGTCCAATTGGTATTATACCCGCTTGGGCCAAGCTCAAATACATACTCAGAATCTGAGCCAAAGTCTGAAGAAGACCAGGCATAACAACAAGTAATGCTGGAGCCTGGTCTGGTCCCACTGGCTCAACAAAATCAGGAACCTATGCCACAACTGGAGTAACTCGTAGCTCCACAACTGCTGCTCTAGTTGTGGCGTGTTCTCCACCCCGGCCTCTACCTCGACCCTGACCCCGACCCCGACCCCTCACGACCCTAAATGGAGGCACTGGTGCCTGCTCAGCTGATCCGGCAGATGGTGTCCTCACCATTTGTGAGAGAATAGAAGAGCAAAGATTCGAAATTCAAAACAAACAAAACTGCATGATATAGAATGAAAGAAAGAGAAATTTTCCTAACAGTCTGGTACCTCTCGAAGATTAATACAAACATATCTGTACCGATCCACAAGACTCTACTAAACTTGCTCATGACATGTAGAACCAATGAACCTTGGGCTCTGCTATAACTTGTCACAACACAAAACCACCATCCGATCGTGATGATGCCTAACCCACTTGTTAGGCAATCCAAGCATAAAAATAATAAATCGACATAACGATTTACAAAATAACACAAGTCTAAATGCCAAATATTATAAATAAAGACTGTGTTGATACAATAAAATCATCCAAAACTGGTAATACAAAGTCATGAGCTCTATAACAGGAGAATATGCCTAATTAAAAGTATTCTCTAAACAACAATAACAACAATAGAAATGGAAAGAGACACCAAGATCTACGAACGGGAATGTACCTCTACCTCGTCTCTCAACGACTCCACAGTAATCCAATACAACCCTCAGTTAGGTCTCACATCTCGATCTACACAATTAAGTGCAAAGTGTAGTTTGAGGATAACCGACCCCATGTACTCTGTTAGTATCATGATTAACGTCGGAGAGGTAGTCGCAAGAATCATCAATTATAATCATGTGATAAAATTTGTGCTAGTCATGAATACATGTGAATATGCAATAAGAATACCATAATGTCTGCCTAGACACGGGTAAAGCTCATGGTGCACATAGAGAAGATATGCACAAACAATAGACAGGAAAACAATTTAGCATATAGAGGAGACATGCGCTAAAAGATAAGTCAAATCACACTAAGAGAGATATATAGAGAAGATATGCACTGTGCATCATTTCACTAACAGAAATGGCATATAGAGAAGATATGGAGAAAGAGGTATACAAGCAAGTTCGAAGCTCGCATATAGAGGAGATATGCGGTAATGTCATGTTTACACCCAAGGAATTTTCATATTGAGAAGATATACAACGACCAAATGCTAATCAACTTTCCATAACCGCGTGTACCTCATCAAAGAGAAACATGAGAGGATGACCCTTGGGGGATGGATCCCTATCCACATGCTGAACGGACAATTCACGTGCCATAACATTTGCATGGAAAACTCACGTGCTATAATTAACTCAACTCACGTGGACAATTCACGTGGTGTCAAACCCGTCTAGAACACAGATAGCATATACAAGAATACATGTATACAGTCAATGAACGTCAAATCAAGTATTTCCTGGCTTGATAAAATGACACGCTAAAATGTATGCATGTGTGAAGTGTACAAGTCAACTCATGTTAGGCGGATATGCCTCAAAACAACAATTATCATATTTGAATAGCAGATTAACCTACAAAAATCTCCAACATGATTCATGAAGTCTGGTAGTTGCACATGTAAAGAATGATAATAAGAATTATAAATATTCAAAACAAGGCATAATATAGTCCAAAAACTACCCCGAACAAGAATAAAACCCAGTGCACGCACATGGGATCAACCCCTCGCATGTAAGCAACCCTTAGCACGCAACCAATCATCAATAACCCAGAAAACTAGTGCCTCAATACAGTTTAGGAAAGATACTTACCTCAAACAAGCTAAATCAATATTCCGAAAATGCATTATCATGTGAATCGACCTCCGAATGGATCAAATCTAACCAAAAATATCTCAATAACATCAAATAAAGCCAAAGGAAATAACCCCAAATAATAAAGCTTCAATCTTTATACAACTACACAAAGTCAACAAAACTCAGCCCTAGCCCGCACCGCAAAACCCGACAAAACTCTCAAATCCCGAACATCCATTCCAATACGAGTCCAATATACAAGCTTCATCCAAAATTGACTCCAACTTAGAGTTCAAATCTCAAATATTCATTCTCCAAAATTCTAACACAAAACCCCCAAATTCCACTTAAAAAGCCCATAATCTATGTGTAAACACCCATGGAGAAACAAGATATGTCAACAAAATCGAGTAGAAATCATTTACCCTCCAAAGTATGGTGAAATCGCTTCAAAAATTGCCTCATCACGAGCTTCCAATATCAAAATATGATAAAATCGGCCAACTCTCGATTTAACATCACTTCCTAGCTATCACTGCATTTGCGGACAATATGCTTACTTCTGCAAGCACGCCTATGTGGAAAAAGGCTTGTATCTTTGATTTCACTTAAAATCTCGACCATCCACTTCTGCGAACTCCCTTCCACATCTATGGGCGTGCACCTGCACATAAACACTCGCATATGCGAGCTCGTAGATGCGCCATAACACACATGCGAACTTTCAGTCCTAGCATCTTCTTCCACTTATATGCTGCCCCTTCACAGATGCGGCCTCGCACATGCGCACCAAATTCACAGCTGAGACACATCAGTATCAGGTCTTCTATCTAATACCAAAATGCTCCGAAATCCATCAGAAACACACCCAACACCCCAAGACTCTATCCAATCACACCAACAAGTCTTAATACCTTCCCCATCCTATCCAAAGGATCAAAACACTGAAATTAATATTAAACTCATGAATCATCGATCAAGGTCCATCTCTTAAGTTCATGAACTTCCACCATCAAACCAAGCGTCTGATTCAAGCCTAATCAATCCGTAATGAACCCAAACTTGGCACACAAGTTCCAAATGGAAAATGAACCTATATAAATTCTCGGAACAACAATCCGAGCTTGATATCCTCAAAGTCAACTTTCAGTCAAACTTATGAACTTTCTAAACCTTCAAATTCCTAACTATCAACAATTAAAGTTAAATACACCTAGAAACCTACAAATCCAAATTCGGACATATACCTAAGTCCACAATCACCATACGAAACTATTGGAATAATCAAAACATAGATCCAAAACCGTTTACACAAAAGTCAATAGTTGGTGAAATCTTACAACTTAAGCTTCCAAAATGAGACTAAATGTATCTATTTACTCCGTAACCTTCCTGAAACCAATCCCAATAATCCCCTCAAATAACCAAATATAAAATACACATGAGGAATATTAAATAGAGTAACGAGGCTAAAATACATAAAATGACCGACCGGATCATTACACTGCTACCGCCTAGATTCGATGAAGCCAATGCTGCTCAAGTGCAGGGTTTGTAGCTAGGTCTTCGACAACTCAGGAGAAAGAGATCGGCCTTTTGACTAGTACCGGTGAGCACAACATCATGGTCTCCATAGCCAATGATGCTAATCTTCTATTGCAATCAAGATATGCTGCTATTGGGTTGCATGGACTCATCGGTTCTTTGGAAAGTGTTCGGCTCGAGAATACCTCCAGTTCTAGGTTAATTTCTCACTTAATTTACTTCAATTTCAAAACAGGTTTTTGCATCGATTCTTTTTTAATATACACGACCATGTGCATTACTTATATGTTCTTTTTTATAGGGTAATCATATCTCCAAAGAAAACCACAAATTATGCAAAGGTATGATGCCATAGTTTTGGGGCTTACTAAAGCCAAAAATAAGTAGGTGTCTAAAAGAAAGACTTATGGCTAAAAAAGAAAGTTTGGTTCTGAAGTCTGAAACTGCTACTAAGAGGTCGGAGTTTCTGTAGAAGACAGTGGAGGACTAGGAGGAATTCTTCTCTTCTGAACCACCTAAAACAATAAAATAAATTCAAAATTTGAAGGCCTTTCTAGAAAATAAGAAGGAGAATCAACTCATTTGGTAAAGTAACACTCTTGGTTCTTAATAATAGCTGGTCATTAGAAGATAGAGTGAGAAATTTGGAGACTGCTCTTAAAACCTTAGAAGAAGAAAGGCGCATCTGTAACCTACACATGATGCAGTGGCCTCAGATTTCGTGCATCCTACTCCAATGTCCCCCTAAGTTTCTCAGTTTATGGCCATTTCTACATGTAACGACCTAGGCAATCATTTCGTGTATAGTGACCCTATTCCCCCTTTATCACTTCTTCTATGTTCATTGTGGATATGTGAATTTTTGGGGTGGTTGGATTGGTTTCGAGGAGGTTTCGGAGTAATTTAGGACACTTAGTCCGAAGGTTGGAAGCTTAAGTTGAAAGAGTCAACCAACGTTTGATTTTTATGTAGACGATGCCAGAATGGAGTCTTCATGGTTCTAATAGCTTTATATGGTGATTTTAGACTTAGAAGTATGTCCGGGTATTGATTTGGAGGTCCATAGGTTGGTTTGAAGCTTTTTGGCGAAAGTTGGAAAGTTGAAGGTTGAGAGGTTTGGCCGGGAGTTGACTTTGTTGATACCAAGTCAAGATTTTGGTTCTGGGAGTTGGAATAGGCCCATTGTGTCATTTAGGACTAGTGTGCAAAGTTTGAGTTCATTCGGGGTTGATTTGGTATGGTTGACATTGGTTTTAGAAGTTGGAAGTTCATTAGTTTAATTAGGCTTGAATTGATGTGTGATTCGTGGTTCATGTGTTATTTGATGTGATTTGAAGGTTCCCTAAGTTTTTATCATGTTTTAGGACTAGTTGGTGTGTTTTTATGGGGTCCAGGGGGCCCTAGGGTTGTTTAAGACGGTGGTAAGACCATGTTTTTCACTTGAGGAACTGCTGATATCTGGTGTCTGGTTTTCTCCTTCGTGATTGCGAGGAGAAGGATGTGATCGCATAGTGTGTTCTAGGTGGAAGGCAAAATTTTCTTCACGTTCGTGAAGTGGTGACGTATTTGTGAAGCTTTATATGGTTGCGGTCTTCACGATAGCGAATGCATAGTCGCATTCATGTAGTAAAGTGGGTTCAGCTGAGGTGTCAGGCATAAGCCTACGCGATCGTGATGTTTATTCCACGTTCGCGAAGTTCTGGAGTGTGTGTTCCTCATGTTTGCGACTCTGAAATCGCATTTGTATAAGGAATTTTGGTGGAACTAGAAGTTGTTTTTCATGATCGCGAGGGTTTGTCCGTGATTGCGAAAGGCAAATGACTGGGCAGACTATTCAAAACCCATTTTGAGGGTTAGAGTTATTATATGACATTTTGAGTTGTAGAGCTCGATTTTGGATGGAATTTCAATGATTTGGATCGAGGTAACTGTTTTTGACTTAGATTTTTTCATTATTCATCATTCCATCTTATTTTTTATCATTTATTTGGTGAATTAAAGGGAATAAATAGGGGATATTAGTAAAAACTTTCTAAAGTGAAAATTGAGGATTTGAAGGTTGAATCGAGGTCGGAATATAATGAAATGGGTATGTTGAACTCGTAATTGAATGGATGTTCTGAATTTGTTAGTTTGACCGGGTTCCAGGGTGCGACCCCGGGGTTGACTTTTTGAGTTTGATAAAGCTCGAAAATTTATTACTTGAAGTTGTTTTCTACGACATTGTTTGTTTATATTAACTTGTTTGTGACTAGGTTCGTGTCGTTCGGAGATCGATACGCATGGGAAGGGCTTGTTGAAGTATTGGTTTGCGCATCTTGAGGTAAGTAACATTTTCTAAACTTTGTTTCCATGTTGTTTGTGTTATATTGGGGTGACACACATGCTAGGTGACGGGCGTGTGAGCGTGCACTGTGGTAATCATGACCCGAGTTGATTTTTGTACTGTGCTTCTATCAAGTCTTGTACGCCACACGACCAATCCTCTGAATGATTCTGTACGGCCCGACATTCCTCGGACTCAATTTCCCTTTCTTTCTAAATCGGATTAGACCCTTCAAGGGGGAAACCTTCAAGAATACCCAATAAACTTCTTTGAACTCCAAATCTCTGCGACGAACATCTGAATAGGACTTTTGACGATTCTGAGTAGTTTTAAACTGATCCTTAATGACCTTAACATTCTCCATAGCCTGATGCACGAGGTCTGGTCCTGTCAACTCAGCTTCCCCAATCTCGAATCACTGAATGAGAGATCTAAATCTCCTACCATATAACGCCTCAAATGGTGCCATCTGAATACTAGCATGATAACTGTTGTTGTAAGCATATTCTATGAGTGGAAAATGATCATCCTAGCTACCTTTAAAGTCAAGAACACAAGCATGCAACATATCTTCAAGTGTCTAAATAGTCTGTTCTTCCTTCCCGTCGGTCTATGGATGAAAGGCTGTACTAAGATTTACATGAGTACCCAAACCTTGCTGAAATTTCTTCAAAAAATTGGCCGTGAACTGTGCCTCTCGATCGGAAATGTTAGAAACTGGAGTTCTATGCAACATGACTATTTCCTTGATATACACTGAGCATATCGTTCTGCTGTATCGGTAGATTTAACTGGCAAGAAGTAAGCTGATTTTGTGAGTCGATCCACAGTCACCCAAATTTAGTCAAACTTGCGCGAAGTGCGCGACAGTCCCACCACAAAGTCCTTATTAATCATTTCCACTTCCATATTGGAATTTCTATGTTCTGTGGCAACCCACCAGGCCGTTGGTGTTCGGCCTTTACTTGCCACAAAGTCCACCACATTCCTCTTCATGTCATTCTACGAATAGACTTACTTGAGATCATGATACATCTTTGTAGAGCCTGAATGCACGGAATACTTGGAAGTGTGAGCCTCGATCATGATTCTTTCCCGTAGACCATCAACATTTGGCAAATAGTCTCCCTTGGTACCTTAGTGTACCATCATCCATGCCAAGAGAAAAAGCTATAGTTTTACGTTTATGAATCCCCTCCTTCAATTGTACCAACAATGGACCGTTGTATTGCTTCTCTTTGACTTCCATAACAAGCAATGATTCAGCCTTATTTAGCACAAGTACCCCTCCTTCACTAGAGTCCGTAAGACGAGCTCCCAAACTAACTAACCGGTGAACTTCCTTGGCGAACGACCTTTCATATTACTCCAAGTGAGCCAAACTGCCCATAGATTTCCTGCTAAGAGCATCTCCACAACATTAGCCTTTCCCAGATGATATAGAATATCGATGTCGTAATCTTTGAGTAATTCAAACCATCTTCTCTGCCTCAGATTCAGATCCTTTTGTTTGTAAATATATTGAAGGCTCTTGTGGTCCGTGAATACATCCACGTGGACCTATACAAATAATGACACCAAATCTTCAAAGCAAAAACCACCACCACAAGTTCTAAGTCATATGTTGGACAGTTCTTTTCATGATTCTTGAGTTGCCTTGAAGCGTAAGGCATAACCTTTCCATGTTGCATTAATACACACCCAAGCTCGATCCTTTAAGAATCATAATATACCAGTGTAAGGACCCGTAAAATTATTAACCAAAATCTCGGGATTTCGTAGTGCCAAGTTAGATTCTTGCACGGTTCAGACTTTTTGGATTGAACAGTACCATGCGGACTGAGAAGAAGATGTTTCTCAGACTTACACATTTCAGTGGCCCATTATGCGGTCAGATAATCACTCTGCGGACCGCATAATGGCCGTAGAGTGAAGCAGAAAATATGGCCCAAATTGAGGCCAGTTTTGCGGTCGATTATGAGATTGCATAATCAATATGAGGACCACATATTAGCCGCATAACCTCTCCTAGGTTTCACGAAGGGAGTTCTACGGTGCATTATGCGACCGCTGAACAGGTATGCGGACTGCAAAGTTGTCGCATACCTGGTCAGAAAATTCATCTTCCTAGAGGCCATTCTGCTATCACTTTGCGGACCACATATCCATTATGCGGTCGCATACCTGTGTCGGGGCACCCATTTTCTTAATTTTAAACCCGACCTCCATTTCGTTAAATCACCCCCTTAGGCCATTTTTCATCATATTTTTCTGATAACTAGAGTGAGAGAATGAGATTTAGAGTGAGAAGGTGATCATCATCCAATACCCCTCAATTCTTGCTTGAAATTTGAAGATTTATCAAGGAAAGCAACCTAGTCCTGCACTATAGAGGTAATAATCTATACCCCGTACTCTAAATTCACAAATCTAGTAAAAATGGGAATAATTGGTGTAGTAAATACTGGGTGTGGGGAGGGGTAAGTTTCTTGCATGCATGTATCCCTAAAGTAGGAAGGAAGGTTGTAAACTAGGGATTTATGGAAAAATGGTAGGATGTTTCATAAAAGGACCTAAAAACAGTAATGCACACCTAGTGTTCGGCATAATTCTCTATTGAGCTAGAGTTACGACCATTCTACTAATTTCGGGTTCAATTTTGTTATATGGTTAGAATGGATTGAAGTTGCTAAAAACGGGATCGTCTAAAAGCTCTAAAGAAAACTCAATTAAGGTATGTTGGCTAAACTTTCTCTCTCGGAATTGAATTCCATAATGTTTCCGTAAAGTTTAAGTATGGTCGGCTCAAAATCCCTACTTCTACATCCCGGGTTACCCCCCTATAAACATATAAAATCGACTATTCTGAATGAGATTTACATGAAAATTTAGATATTTAAAGTATGGTTTGTTTATTAAGTTGGTATGGCTTTGAGTCGTATGGTAAATGAAAACTGGTATACCAATTGGGTTAGGAAAATTCGATATGCTTAATACTCCTAATTGCTCCTACATGTGCTTTATGACTTGATTGAGTATGTCTCGTTGTTAATAATCTGTAAAGATGTTTGAAAATGAATTAAGTGAATTGGGGCACTTCTTGTTTATGACTTTGATGTGTATTCTTATTGTTGGTTGGTATGTTTCTTTCTTTGGGAAGAACCTTAAAAGTTCCATTATTAACGCACTTGAGGTATATTATTTCTAGAGTGTCCTATGTGCTGGTATTTGGTGGTGATCCTTGAAATTAAATGGAGTGAAAGTCTGGGATATAAAGAAAATGCGGCCATCATGCCATGGATAATGAAACTTGTGAAAGGCCCAAAGAGCCTATGAAACATTGTTATGGTGAGAGGTTGAAAATTCTAATAAAAGAGTTGTACAATGTGAAAGGTTCTGAGATGAATACATTTCTATATATATGTGTGTTACCTTTGTGTGCAAACTGAGTATAAAAAATGTTTTTGGGAGCATCATTAGCAAAACCGAGGAAGGGTGGGTCATAAGGCCCACACCTGAAACAACACGTGCCGGTGTAGGGGTGGATTGTGATTATTCCCCTAAATTGGGATGAAACTGGTACCTGTGAATTGGAAAAGAAAAATCCAACCCATATGACAGATGTGGGAAGGCAGCCTAGCTGATCGTGTGGAGATGAGACTCCATGTTGCGCACATGGTGGTACTACTCTTGTAACAACTTTCTTTTGCATCATATGTCAAACCACATTGTCCGTGGGGAGGTAGCCTAGCCTATCGGACGTGGTCGGACTCCGTGCTAACAAAGACGATGGTAATCGGTGCTAAATGATCTCCCAACCAAAAATATATATATGTATACCATTTACGTACTTTGGAAACCGGTATGTTTCAATTGGTTATTTGGATATTGTTGATTGCGACTTGCTATTCTCTATGTGTTGTCTTTGCCTGTATGGACATTCTATTTTGAAACAGGTCTTTTAGATATATATACTAGTAATATTCGAATATACTAACGTCCCTTTTGCCGGGGGCGCTACATCTTTAAATGGATGTATGTGGTTCCATAGCAGTCATTGTTAGTAGCAGCTAGTGGCACATCCTTTTTTCAGTCGACATGGTGAGCCCCACTTCATTTCGGGGTCCTGTTTTTTCGTGTACTTTGTATTTTAAGGTATAGACGAAGCCTTGTTGCTGGTATTTCTACATTATTCTTCAGTTGTATTTAGAGGCTCCATCAATAGGTTGTGGGTGGTGTTTGATATTGGAAAGTAAAATCATAAATATTGGTATTTGGAAAATATGTTTTTCATAATATCTAAAACAATTGTAATATTTTGGATATTATGGTTGAAACTGCTAATGGAAACAAAATGGAAGTTGTTAATGAAATATTTACAAAGTATAATTAATGGAGTTCATCTCCTCTTTATTCATAAATTAGTTTGGGTAGGATGAGATCTAACAGGCTTGCTCAGTCGGTTTTCTCGGTTGAGCGCCGGTCGCGCTCCTCGGTTTTTGGGGCGTGACAACCAGATAACCCATCTGTACCCTCAGGTAGGGTAACACCGGTGTCGTAGAAAATCTTGATTTCAACTCCTGGAAGCTTCTTTCACAAGCATTAGACCATTGAAACTTGATGGCCTTCTGCGTCAACTTAGTCAATGGACAGGCAAGAGTAGAAAACCCCTCCACAAACTTTCTGTAATACCCCGCTAATCCCAAAAAACTGCGAATCTCTGTTGGAGTTGTAGGTATAGGCCAATTCTTCACAGCTGCAACCTTCTGAGGATCAACCTTAATTCCTTTTGTGAAGACGACATGACGCAAGAATGTGACAACTTCAAGCCAAATTCACATTTTGAAAACTTCACGTATAACTGGTGCTGATGAAGCATCTGCAGAACTGCCCTGAGATGATCGACATGGTCCTCTCGACTTCGTGACTATACAAGAATATCGTCAATGAACACTATCATAAAGGAGTTAAGAAAAGGCTGGAACACCCGATTCATAAGATCCATGAAAGCTATCGGGGCATTTTTTAGCCCAAAAGACATTACCAGAAATTCAAAGTGACCATACCGGGTCTTGAAAGCTTTTTCGAAATATCCTGTTCCTTGATCTTCAATTGGTGATACCCGGACCGTAACTCAATTTTGGAGAAGTACCTAGCACCTTATAACTAATCAAACAAATCATTTATTCTTGATATTGGGTACTTATTTTTTATTGTGACTTTGTTGAGCTGCTGGTAGTCAATACACATCCTTAGTGACCCATCATTCTTCATTACAAAGAGAACCGATGTGCCGCAAGGTGACACACTCGGTCGGATGAAACCCTTATCTAGAAATCCTTCAATTGTTCCTTCAGTTCCTTCAATTCTGTCGGTGCCATTTTGTAAGGTGGAATAGATATAGGCTGCGTGCCTGACATCACATCAATCCCAAAATCAATCTCCCTGTCTGGTGGTATCCCAGGGAGCTCATCAGGAAAGACCTCCGGAAATTCATTCACAACTGGTAGAGATTCAAGTGTAGGTGCCTCATCATCAATGTCCGTAACCCAGACCAAGTGGTAGATACAACCCTTGTTAATCATCTTCGTGGCCTTAAGGTAAGAAATAAACCTACCATTCGACACCATATTAATCCCCTTCCATTCAATGATTGGCTCATCTGGGAACTCAAACCTAACGATTCTGGTTCTGCAATCAAGCTTAGAAAAACAGGAATAGAGCCAGTCCATCTCCATGATCACATCAAATTCAACCATCCCCAATTTTATGAGATCGATCATGGTGTCTCGACCACGGACCGATACAATACAATCCCTATAAACCCGAGCGGCCACAATAGACTCACCAACTGGAGTAGATACAGAGAACATCTCATGAAGCTGTTCTGGTTCTATCCCAAATTCCATAACAACATAAGAAGAACATAGGAAAAAGTGGCACCAAGATCAATAAGAGAATAACCATCACGAGATTGGACAGTCAATATACATGTGACAACATTTGGAGAAGACTATGAATACCGACGCCTCCGCATGGCATAGAATCTGTTAGGCCCTCCCGAGCTCTGGGCACCACCCCTAGCTGCACTACACCCTGCTAGCGCTGGAGTGCCTCGAGCCGAAGGAGATGTTGTGGATGTAGTAACTGTAGAAATAGCTGGCTGCGCCATACCTCTGCCCATGGTCCGACAAGACGAGCTACGATATCTCTAAATGTGATCCCTTATACCAAACTTGTAGAATATAGGTGTTCATGTAGCAGACCCCAAAGTGCGTCCTCCCACACTTAGGGTATGGGGGTCTCCCCTGCTACTGAAATCTCCCTCTTGGCTGACCCTGCTGGTGGGGTCCCCTGTTTCCCTAATTGGACCTGAAACGACTCCACTGCTGCTGACTATGCCCTGATGGTTGTGCACCCATCGAAGACTATGCATAAGACTAAGATGGCCCTGCTGACTCCCTTCTGAATGCCGACCTACCACCACCACCACTAGAAGAACCACCAAAGTTGCCCGCGGACCGGGCCTTGCTGTTACCCTCACGCTCTATTATGTTCTTCAACTTACGGTTCTCTGTAGCTTGAGCAAATGCTACCACCTTCCCATAGTTCATGTCAGAATTCAAGGCAGCTGTAGCAGCTTCGTTAATAATGAAGGGGCTAAGGCCTTCTACAAATCGGCGCACCCTGGCCTCCATAGTGGGTAACATGTGAATAGCATACTTGGACAGGCGTGGAAACTCCATAACGTACTCCCACACACTCATGTTACCCTCTTTTAGGTTCTCAAACTCTGCGGCACGAGCTTCCTTAGTCTCGGCAGGCAAGAAATGAACCATGAAAGCATCCGCAAACTCACTCCACCTCGTCAGAGGGTTTCCCTCCTCACAGGAGTCCTCCCATATCTCAAACCAAGAATAGGCCACCCTCTTTAGGCGGTAGGAGGCCAAATCCACTCCCTCTGTATCCCTAGAACGCAAAAATCTGAGGGTCTTGTGCATCTCATTGATGAAATCCTGGGAATCCTCCTCGGGATCAGTACCTGTGAACACTAGAGGATCTAGCTAAAGAAACCTGTTAACCCTATAACCAATAGAGTCCCCTTGCTGGCTAGAAGAAGTGGGGGCAACATTCGACCTCTGGGTCTGGAAAGCCACTATCTAAGCCAACATCTGTATGGCTACCCTGAGATCCTCATCAGAAACACCGAAACTAGAAGATGGGGCTGGAGGTGGAACCGGAATATCGATTGTAGGATTTGTTGCACCCTCATCAGGTGTAGGAACTGGTGCAGCCTGAGTAGGAATAGTAGAACTATGCAGTGTAGTAACTGGGGGAATATTCTCAGCCCCTCGAGTGTTCGCCTGCATCATCAATGATAAAACCACCTGTCACTCCAGGGGTAATATCGGCTCCTTGGCCAGTTCTTGCCCACTTTGTAGGTGCCATTTACTGAAAGTTAAATCAACGCACGAGTTAAAGGGGGAATAATCTTAAAATCAGCTTTATCCCACCATCAAGAACATCAAAGAAGGGTATTTTTCCTAAATGTCCAAGTAGTCTCCAACTTATAGATGTGGTCGACAACACACCGATAAGAAGGACTTTACTAGACACGTCTTCGAGACATCCTAGGGCACTTCAAAACCTTAGGCTCTGATACCAAGTTTGTCACGCTCCGAACTCGGGGAGTGCGATCGGCGCTCAGCCGAGATGACCTGGCCAAGCAAGCCTGTACAATACCTTCTACCCCGACTTACTCATGAATAACAATAAAATACAATTCATCAATCAGGCAGGGAGGAGGATCATGTAAACAACAATACTAATTCATTATAAGCAGTTACATCCTTTATGAGTTTCCAAAATACATTCTTTTTTATGGTTTAATGTGGAACGTGTGATACAAATTACAACATTTCTACTTTTACTTTTCCCACGCCAACATACCACCCACACTATGTCTGCAGAGCCTCTATTAGATACAAAATAGTACGGTGATAGTGCCGGCAACAAGGCCCCGGCTATACCTCAAAACATAGTAATACACACAAAACAAGAGATATACAACCCCAGAATGAGATGGGGCACACCAATTCAGCTGAGAAGATTGAGTACCGTTATCACTAGTCCGTATCCTCCGTTGTGAAACCACATGCATCCATTAAAGATGTAGCGCCCCCAACAAAAGGGATGTTAGTACATGTCGAATAGTACTAGTATGAAAACCAAACACCTAATCATGAACTTGGAATAACAACATAAATATGATGAGTCAGAGTGACAATAAAATAATATAGGTAACCGTTAAAGCCAAGGAAGATTTATCAAGAGCTGTCCATATCATTTATTAAATTTTAAGACGAGGATCTCTGTAACCATCTGTATACAAAGTGGCCCCGCCGCATAACCCCAAATTATGCGGGTGGATATGCAACAATGATACCAATACTTATACAAAGCGGCCCTGCCGCCTCACCCCAGTATGTGCTGGTGGGGGTGTAACAACATTACCAGTATCTGCACAATGTTTCCTTGCCACCTCACCTCAATATGTGCGGGTGGAGGTGTAACAACAATTCCCATTTCCTACATAAAGTGGTCCCGCCGCCTCACCCCAATATGTGCGGGTGGGTGTGTAACAACAATACAAATTACAATCTCTACACAATTTGGCATAACAATTTTCATATGTAACATGACTTGGAATTATAATATGTAGATACACAATCCGTAGTTGGAACACGTCCTTAATCAATAACACAGCATAATAAGAGCATTTGATCATGAATCGAAATATTTTGTCACAAAGCTTATTCGGAATAATCGAATTATAATAAACATCTTGGAATTTAAAAGAGTGATGTGGGGTTCAATTCTTAAAGAAGAGTTTAGTCATCATACCTCGCTTTGAGCTTTTCCTTAATTCACTATACAAATGCGGTATCCTAGCAACTTTGATCTACTTATAGATACAGGAAAATTAAACATAAATTAGGAAGGAGTTCATGATTCTAGTTCATTTGAGCATTTTATCAAACACTAGGTGGCCATTGTGATCTCAAGGTCCTCCTACGGTTGATTCCCCTATTTCATTACCCAAAATCTACCCAATTGAGCCCAACAATCATCCCACAATCCTAGATAGTACATGCATGCATAATGAACCACTTCCACACCCAAGAATCGTTTGGTTTGTTACCTATTTTCACTTAAATCTCTAAATTGAAGGTTAGGGAGTATAATCTTACCTTTTGGTTGAAGTCCTTGTGAGTCACCCTAGAGAAATCTTCAAGTTTTGAGCAAAGATTGATGGACAAAAGACTTAGAATTCTTCTTCTTCTCACTCTAGAACACCTTCCCCTCTCTCTAAAATGTAGATTTTTCTTTTTACACTGACCCCTAATAGTGTTTTATGAAAAGAGGGTAGGGTTATAAATATCCAAAAAAAAAGCTCCGAAACGAGATTTGCGGTCGAGAAATACTTGTGCGTTCCGCGAAATGGCCCTCCGGAATTGGGCTGGTCTGCCCCACTCTGCGACCGTTATGCGATACGCGGACCTGTTCTGCGGTCGCATAATGCGCCACAAAACCTTCCTATGCAAAATTTCAAAGCTGGATATGCGATTAGAGTGCGGCCTGCGTAACCCTTTTGCGGTCGCATAATGAGCCGCGAAAATGACATCCAAAAATGGCCCAAATGACAGCCTCACTCTGCAACCATTCTACGACCTACAAAGTGATTATGCGGCCATAGAAATGCCCTATTCTGCTAAACATTTTCCTTCAACTCCCTAGCGCATTGTTCAACCTAAAAAGTCCGTACAGTGGCGAGCTTGCTAGCCGCGAAGAATCTCTACTATCATTAATACCTACGCGTACCTCGGCACCACGAAACCTCATTTTTAGGAAATATTTTACGGGGCCTTACATCCTCCCCCACTTAAATCATTTTTCCTCGAATGAGGATCTAAATCCGTCCTTAGAACTCATCATGACCCAGTGGTTCTTCACACAATAGCGGTGTCAAATTTTTCTAACTCTCAAATTTCCAAAAATTTCGGCAGAGTTTTCCTTGTAACTAGGCATATCCACCTGTTAGGGAATCCCAGAAACCAATCCTAATAGTATGTA
This sequence comes from Nicotiana knightiana, assembly GCA_005239525.1. Classification (NCBI taxonomy): domain Eukaryota; kingdom Viridiplantae; phylum Streptophyta; class Magnoliopsida; order Solanales; family Solanaceae; genus Nicotiana; species Nicotiana knightiana. The sequence continues at coordinate 27,352 of MDKJ01301830.1, read as the reverse complement.
CATAAACCGACGATGCAACACAATATGAAACAACACCCATTGTGGCTTCATAAGCAATATACTACTAGAAAAGAAACACCCTGAGCATAAACTATACAAGTAATACATAGTTCATAGGAAGTAATTTCATAGAAACTATTACATAGCTATTCAAGAAAATGAGGGTAATTGTTTTTCATTTCTTCCTCGGCCTCCCAAGTGGCCTCTTCAACCTGCTGGTTTCGCCATAACACTTTCACGGAGGCAATTTCTTAATTTCTTATCTTTTGGACCTGCCTATTAAGGATGGAAACTGGAGTTTCTTCATAGGTTAGTTCTTCATTAACCTCAACAGTCTCAACTGGCACAATAGCCGACGGATCTCCAACTACCTTCTTCAACATAGACACATGGAATATCGGGTGCACTAATGACATCTCAGGTGGTAGCTCAAGCTTGTACGCCACCAGACCAATCCTATGAATGATTCTGTACGGCCCGACATACCTCAGACTTAGTTTCCTTTCTTTCCAAACCACATTATAGCCTCCATGGAGGAAACCTTCAAGAATACCCAATCATCTTCTTTGAACTCCAAATCTCTATAAAAAACATCTGAATAGTACTTTTGAGGTCTCAGAGCAGTTTCTAAACGATCCTTAATGACCTTAACCTTTTCCATAGCTTGATGCACGAGGTGTGGTCCTATCAACTCAGATTCCCCAATCTCAAACCACCCAATGAGAGATCTCATCTCCTACCATAGAACGCCTCAAATATTGCCATCTGAATACTAGCATGATAGCTGTTGTTGTAAGAAAATTATCGGAGTGGAAAATGATCATCCCAGCTACCCTTGAAGTCAAGAACAAAATCACGCTACATATCCTAAAGCATCTGAATATCCCGCTCTGCCTGCCTGTCGGTCTGTGGAGGAAAGGCTATACTAAGATTCACCTGAATACCCAAAACTTGCTGAAATGTCTTCCAAAAATTGGCCGTGAATTATGCTCCTCAATCCGAAATGATAGAAACTGGAGTGCCATGCAACCTGACTATTTCATTGATATACAACTGAGTATACTTTTCCGCTGTGTCAGTAGATTTAACTAGCAAGAAGAGTGCTGATTTTGTGAGTCGATCCACAATCACCCATTGAGTCAAACTTGTGCGGAATGTGCGGCAGTCCCAACAAAAAGTCCATATTAATCATTTCCCACTTCCACATTGGAATTTCTATGTACTGTGCCAACCCACCATGCCGTTGGTGTTCGGACTTTACTTGTTGACAACTCGGATATCTTTCCACAAAGTCCTCCATATTCCTCTTCATGTAATTTCACCAATAGACTTCCTTGAGATCATGATACATCTTTGTAGAGCCCGAATGCACAGAATACCTAGAAGTCTGAGCTTCGGTCATTATTCTTTCCCGGAGACCATCTACATTTGGAACACATAGCTGCCCTTGGTACCTTGGTGTACCATCATCCATGCCAAGAGAAAAAGACGTAATTTTATGTTTATGAATCTTCTCCTTCAATTGTACCAATAATGGATGGTTGTATTGCTTCTCTTGGACATCCACAACAAGCAATGATTCAGCCTTATTTTGCACAATTACCCTTCTTTCACTAGATTCCACACGACGAACTCCCAAATTAGCTAACAAGTGAACTTTCTTGGCCAACGGCCTTTGATATACCTTCAAGTGCGCCAAATTGCCCATAGATTTCTGGCTAAGAGGATCCGCCACAACATTAGCCTTCTCTAGATGATATAGAATATCGATGTCGTAATCTTTGAGTAACTCAAGCCATCGCCTTAGATTCAACTCCTTCTGTTTGAAAATATATTGAAAGCTCTTGTTGTACGTGAATACATCCACGTGGACTCTATACAAATAATGACACCAAATCTTCAATTCAAAAACCACCGCCGCAAGTTCTAAGTCACCTGTTGGATAGTTCTCATGATTCTTTAGTTGTCTAGAAGCATAAGCTATAACCTTTCCCTGATGCATTAATACACACCCAATCACGATCCTTGAAATATCACAATATACCACGAACCCATATGTACCCTCAGGTTGGGTCAACACCGGTGTCGTAGTCAATTTTGCTTTCAACTCCTGGAAGCTCCTTTTAGAAGCATTAGACAATTGAAACTTGATGGCCTTCTGCGTCAACTTAGTCAACGGAGATTCAATATTAGTGAACCCCTCCACAAACTTTCTGTAATACCCCGCTAATCCCAAGAAACTACGAATCTCAGTTAGAGTTGTAGGTCTAGGCCAATTCTTCACAGCTGGAACCTTCTGAGGATCAACCGTAATTCCTTCTCTGGAGACGACATGACCCAAGAATGTGACAGATTCAGGCCAAAATTCACGCCCCAAACTCGTGGAGCGCGACCGACGCTTAGCCGAGATGGCCCGACCAAGAAAGCATGTATAATACCTTCTACCCGGACTTACTCATGAATAACAATAAAATTCAATTCATTAATCAGGCAGGGATGAGGATCAAGTAAACATCAACACTAATTCATTATCAACAGTTACATCTTCTCATGTCGATCTTCCGTTCGGCCAGTTGGACAACGTCATCTTCGTTTCCTTTATGAGTTTCCAAAAAACATCTTTTTCATGGTTTAATGTGGAACGTGTGATACAAATTACAACATTTCTAGTCTGAATTTACCCATGCCAACAAACCACCCACACTATGTCTACAGAGCCTCTGATAGATACAAAAGAGTACGGTGATAGTGCCCCCAACAAGGCCCCGACTTTACCTCAAAATATAGTAACACACATAAAACAAATGCTGTACAACCATAGAATGAGATGGGGCTCACCAAGTCAGTTGGGAAGATTTAGTACCACTATCACTGGTTAGTATCCTCTGATGTGGAACCACCTGCATACATTAAAGATGCAGCGCCCCCAGCAAAATGGGCGTTAGTACATCCCAAACGCACACGCAAGTATACATGGTTGTACAAGTAATAAAATGATAAGTCGAGTGTTGAACCCATAGAGACTTGTATCAACTACCCACTAAATTTTCTAAAATTGTTATTCAGTCAAGCCAAAATCAAGTTCAAGAATATGATTATACTAAACTATAATTCTAAGTAATAACTAAATTATCAAGTAACAACCCGATTTTTTGTCTATTCAGTAGAGATAAATATTCCAGGGTTGTGATCGATTCACCATTCATATTGTGTTCTATTTAACTCTCCCTTTCATGGAATTCACTCATGGTTGCTAATTAATCGATAATTGCTCTCATAGTCTTTTCCCGAAGTACTACTTGCCTATTCAAAATAGATTAACACCTATATTCCTATGAAATCAATCTATTAAGAACGCATTAAGATTACGATATTTAATTAAGCATGGTGACTAGGTATATTCCTATCCTAACCACAAATACCCCCCTAAGAGTTAAGAGCGCGCTCTCTTCAATTCTTCTCTAATTTATACAGGGGTTTCCCAAGCATATCATAGATAGTAAATAGAACCTAACTGCTGGTCAGACAATTAGGCAATTAATCATAGAATTGAATAAACAACCATATATTAGTGAATTATAATCAAGGTTAAGCTAACGTTAAACAACAATATTCATGGATAAATCACAACCCCGAAACAATGGGTTTTTAGCCACTCATGATAATAGAAAACAATTTCATAAGTGTTGAATAATTGAAAATACTAAGAAAAGATGAAAACTGAGATCTCTTCGCTTTCGAATGTTTCTCGTGTGTATTCTCCCTCAAAAGTGGCATCTCTCCCTCACAATTAAGTTTAGTCTTGCTTTTATACGTGTTGGGTAGGTCTAGGGCCGAAATAACCGTGTTCCGGGTGAATTTGGACAAGATTCACGCCACCGGCGCCCTGCCCAGTGCTAGGTGCTCTCAATGGCGCAGTGGTTTTTCACCTACTGGTTTTGGCGCCACAGGAAGCTCAGGGCGCTGCAATGTCAAATTTTCCTATTTCCGTCCGTTTTGGCTCTAATTTCGCACATTTCGCCCCTGATTGCTCCTGGATCATTCCTACACATAAAGACACCTCAAATTAATATAAATCAACACATTTTACATCCTAAATCCATGAAACAAAAGTAAAATATGAGGCAATATACATATAAATATATATACTTTAAGCCAAACATCAACAACCCACACTTAGACTCTTGCTCGTCCTCGAGCAATGGGACTATCAAATATACCCCCAACTACGTACAATTCCCAACTATAAAGGAGCACTTTAACTTTTAACCACACACTCTACCCTTGACCATGATCGATACCGACAATCAAGCATGAACATACAAAAAAGAATTCACATTCTTCCCCTTTTAAACATGCCCAAGTATAACAATTCGATTCAATCACTCCAACAACCTATTTTCAACCACCCGACCTCAAGAGTCAACTTTTAACCACTAAGCACTCTCAACTCACACACTTACCCAACAAAAAAGTTACAACATTACCAATCATTCATGAGATCACGTGCTCTTACCAACAAACAAAAGAGTGAATATAGACTAGTCTACACATTCAAATATGCTTTTGAATATAATTTAAGGACATCACACAATTGAAAAAATTCGCTGACTCTCACAAAGAATTCATATGCCTCCCGTGGTCATACCATGAGCTTGCCCGTAGTGTAGATCTCTACTAATTTAAGCTAGCCAACTCTAGGATCAATTAGGAATTTAAGGCTGTAATGTAGGCTAAGGGACGAGTATGATACATTTAGAAATAGTGACTAACCCTCCTAAGCACTTTAATACAGTACATTCACAATTCAAACACTTATTCTTCTCAACAAATTCACTTGTCACAAACCATATACAACATAGCCTTTTTTTCTTTTCAATTAAGCACTTATATACTCCCACTAGCACAATTTAATAAGAAGTGGAGGTGTGTGTTTTTCTACATACTTTAACTTTCATTTTTTGTCACACACTCCATACATTAAGGTTCATTGGCTAGTGACTTTTGATTTCAACTTTTTTGCACCAACGGGCCTTTCCATGGTTCCACTCAAAAACTACTCCCCAATATCTCACCTTACTTCTTTTAGCAACTAAGTGCCTTAGGAGGTAAAGGTTAAACAATCTCAAATTAAGAACAAAATAGGGGTATGGTTTGTAATGTGGTGCCAAAGAAAAGGTCTATAAGATCAAAGGGGCTAGCAACGGAAAATTTTATTTTTATGTGACAAGCACATCTATGATCAAGAAAGAAAACGCCTACGTCATCTCCTAGATTAGCACAACTTACAATTTCGCTTTGAGTAACACACGGGGCAAGTTCTAGACTACACAGGATAGCACAGAAAATCTCTATTCCTCACACACACATTGAACATGACTCAATCACAACCGTTTTGTTCAATCCTCAAGTCAAGCAACCCACATAATTAACAAAATTAAGCAATATAGCACAATGTGGCATACAAGTCAAACAACTGAGCTAAAGCGTCACATAATAGGTTATTTACTATACTTAGGCTTCACAATTCAAACCAAATACACAAGAAAACAGAATGTATGTCATAGCCTAATGTTCCAGCACCGAACATGTCAATAAGTATCTAAAAGCCATTCAGTTTCTTCCTAACTACTCCTAAAAAAGAATTAAAGTACCCAGTTCGAGCTACACCCTTGGAAAAGAACTGGTGCCCAAAGAAAAACCAAGGGATACTATCTAGCTATCCTATAAAAAAACAAAAAATATCTTTTTGGTGTTTTTAATCGGACTTTATCCCTCAAAAAAGTTGTCCAAAAGGTCCATCGTCGGGAAAAGTTCAAGCTTTTTAATTTTTTTAAAATTTATTTTGAGCACCTAGACTATATATACTACGAGTTCTAAAAGAAAAACTAATAAAAAAATTAGTTTTATACAGTTACACTTCAGAAGGTATTTTCCCGACCCCACACTTATATTATGCATAGTCCTCGATGCATGATCACAGAGAAAAATATTAAAACAAGGGTGAGAAATACTCCTTGAGACCCTCTCGGGCCTAGCTCGGACATGATCCTCAATCTTTAGAATCGGGACGACCCTACACTTGAGCTCAAACATGCTCCTCAGCTTCAACTTTTGGGTAATCAGACTTCCCATACTCTGCAAAATAAAAACAATACAAAACTTGACACTAAAAAAATAATAAATAAATAAAATATATACAGGCTGGGTTGCCTCCCAACAAACGCTTTATTTATAGTCGTGGCATGACTCTGCTACTCTGCTCAGGCTAGACGCTTTCTTCTTCTTTCTCCCATGAAATCTAGCCTTTTTGCACGCTCTCAGAAGGTCTCCTCTTTCATCTCTGGCTCTTTTCTCAATTATCTTTACACACTCATATTGCAACACTGCCTCCTCTAACTCAGTTGTCCCATCTGGATCACTACAATTCACATAAGGACTCTACTCTGTCCCCTTCAATTCGACCAAAGTAATGATGCACGAGTCGTCATAATGCTTAGGGAGCGCAAGTGCCTTGTACACCTTAAAAGTGACTTCCTCATCGTCAACTCTCATCTTTAACTTCCCTGTCCTCACATTAATAATCACTCCACCAGTAGCTAAGAATGGTCGCCCCAAAATAATGGGCACTTCCTCATCTGCCTCGTAATCAAGAACAATAAAATCACCAGGAAGAATAAACTTTACCGCTCGAACTAACACATCCTCAATAATTCCTTCTGGCATAACTAGTGACCTATCTACTAACTGTAAAGTGATTGTAGTAGGTCTAAGCATCCCCAATCCGAGTTGCTTGAACAAAGAGGATGGCATCAAATTTATACTAGCTCCTAAATCACACAAGGCTCTACCAACTTCTTGTTTTCCAAGAGAAAACTGAATCGTGAAACTCCCAGGATCCTTCAACTTAGGAGGATGTTTACTCTGAACTCTGGCACTGAATTCTTCAGTAAGTGCAACTGTTTCGAAATCTGTATGTCTTCGTTTGTTTGCCACAATATCTCTAAGATACCTTACATATTTAGGCATTTCCTGCAATATTTCCACCATAGGAAAATTCACACGCACTTGGCTCAAAATATCTAAGAATTTCTTGTACTTAGCATCATCTTTTTGCTTCTGCAGTCTTTGTGGAAATGGAGGTGGTGGCCTTGTGACAATTACTGGCTCTGATACCTTGTTCTCTTTCTCATTCTCCTTAACTAGCTTTGGAACTAATTCTCCTTCAGGACGAGTTGTATACTTATTTTTCTTTGGAACTTCTTCTAATACTCTTCCATTTCTCAAGGTAACCGCATTGACTTGAGCTTTAGGATTAGGCTCATTATTACTAAGAAGATCCCCAGCTGGTATGCTATTTTGGGCACTGGCAAGTTGTCCCACTTGGCGCTCCAAATTTCTCATTGTTGCGGCTTGGCTTGCTGATCAGCCATAAATTTTTGGTTGAGGGCTTGCTGATCAGCCATCAATTTCTTCATCATTTCCTCAAGGTGGCTATTTGGACTCGCTTGTTGTTCAGCCTGGGGTGGTCTATATTGTTGTTGAGTTGGTTGAGGTCGATATTGATTCTGAGTACCTTGGTTTCCACCACAAGAGAAGTTTGGGTGGTTCTTCCAGTTGGGATTGCAAGTTTTCCCATACTGATTTGTCTGGACTTGATTTGCGTTATCCACAAAATATATAGACTCTGAAATTGCTGGGCATAGATTACTCATGTGACCTTCTCCACAAACGTCACAAAATATTTGAACTTGTTGCACTGGCTGGGCTTGTTGCTTGTTAATAACCAAGGTCATCTGATTGACTTGGTTGGTCAGTGTAGAAATCTGAGCTAATAATGCCGAGACGACGTCTAATTCGAGAACCCCTGAAGATTTTTGTACCGTGTTTATCACCATTTCTCCTTGCCAATCCGGATTGCTTTTGTAGAATTTGTTCAGTAATGCATATATTTCGTCAAAGATTTTCTCCAACAGTTGACCTCCAGCTGCCACATCTACCACAATTTTTGTTAGGGTATGGAGCCCTTCTATGAAAACGTGAGCTAACACTTCGTTCATCTGATTGTGTTGAGGACAGTCTCTGAGTAGTCCCTTGAACCTCTCCCAAACTAAGTATAAAGACTCTCCCGCTTTCTGTTTGAAGGTTACTATCTCACTTCTGATCTTTTCAGTTTTGACTGAAGGGAAGAACCCTGCTAGAAATTTCCTTGCCAAATCATTCCATAATGTAATAAAATTAGCTGGTTCTGACTTCAGCCATCACTTTTCTTCGCTCAACATAGAGAATGGAAAAAGTGTGAGCCTCATATAGTCTGGAGTGATCCCATTAATGATATAAGTATCACTAATCTCCAAGAAGTTCAGGATGTGCTGTTGTGGATCCTCGTGCGGAAGACCCATAAACTGCCCATTCACATGAAGTAGTTGGATCATGCTCTGTTTCAGCTCAAAGTGCCCAGTGATTCTGGGCTTCAAGATGCCAGAGGTGACATTAGCAATGCTAGGCATCGCCACCTCCTGAACAGCCATGTGTTGCTCCTCTGCCATATTCACAGGAAATTGAATGAGTTCCTGAAGATTATTTTTATCCCTTGCTTCCCTCAACCTCCTATAAAATGTTCTCTTAGGTTCGGGGTCAAATCCATTGAGTCTGTCCTGGCTTATGATCCTACGCATTCAATCAATGTTCATGAGATTAGAGCAACAATCAAGTAATGCTAGACTAAACGAAATAAACAATTAAAGAAAAACTAGAAAGTAGTCAATATTCAAGTCCCCGGCAACGGCGCCAAAAACTTGTTGCTCCCAAATGCACACGCAAGTATACGTGATCGTACAAGTAATAAAATGATAAGTCGAGTGTCAAACCCACATAGACTTGTATCAACTACCCAATAAATTTACTAAAATTGTTATTCAGTCAAGCCAAAATCAAGTTCAAGAATATGATTATACTAAACTATAATTCTAAGTAATAACTAAATTATGAAGTAACAAGCTTATTTTTTGTGTATTCAGCAGAGACAAATATTTTAGGGTTGTGATCGATTCACCATTCATATTGTATTCTAGTTAATTCTCCCTTTCATGAAATTCACCCATGGTTTCTAATTAATCGATAATTGCTCTCATAGCCTTCTCCCGAAGAACTACTCGCCTATTCAAAATAGATAAACGCCTATATTCCTATGAAATCAATCTATTTAGAACGCATTAAGATTACGATATTCCATTAAGAACGGTGACTAGGTATATTCCTATCCTAACAATAAATCCTCCCCCTTAAGAGTTAAGATCACGCTCTCTTCAATTCTTCTCTATTCTATACACGGCTTTCCCATGCATAGCATAGATAGTAAATAGAACCTAACTGCTAGTCATACAATTAAGCAATTAATCACAGAATTGAATAAGCAACCATATATTAGTGAGTTGTAATCAAGGTTAAGCTAACGTTAAACAACAATATTCATGGCTGAATCACAACCCCAAAACAATGGGTTTTTAGCCACTCGTGATAATAGCAAACAATTTCATAAGTGTTGAATAATTGAATATACTAAGAAAATATGAAGAAAACTGAGATCTCTTCGCTTCCGAATGTTTCTCGTGTGTATTCTCCCTCAAAAGTGGCGTCTCTCCCTCACAATTAAGTTTAGTCTTGCTTTTATACGTGTTGGGCAGGTCTAGGGCCGAAATAACCGTGTCCCAGGCGAATTTGGACAAGATTCATGCCACCGGCTCCCTGCCTAGCGCTAGGCCCTCTCAATGGAGCTGTGGCTTTTCACCTACTGGTTCTGGCACCGCAGGAAGCTCAGGGCGCTGCCTGTGGCGCTGCAATGTCCAATTTTCCTATTTTCGTCTATTTTGGCTCTAATTTCACACATTTCGCCCCCGATTGCTCCTGGATCATTCCTACACATAAAGACACATCAAATTAATATAAATCAACACATTTTACATCCTAAATCCACGAAACAAAAGTAAAACATGAGGCTATATACATATATATATATATATATATATATATATATATATATATATATATATATATATATATATATATATATATATACTTTAAGCCAAACATCAACACCCCACACTTAGACTCTTACTCGTCCTCGATCAATGTGACTATCAAATATACCCCAACTACGTTCAAATCCCAACTTTAAAGGAGCACTTTAACTTTTAACCACACACTCTACCCTTGACCATGATCGATACCGACAATCAAGGATGAACATACAAAAAAAAAATTCACATTCTTCCCTTTTAAAACATGACCAAGTATAACAATTCGATTCAATCACTCCAACAACCTATTTTCAACCATCCGACCTCAAGAGTCAACTTGTAACCACTAAGCACTCTCAACTCATGCACTTACCCAACAAAAAAGTTACAACATTACCAATCATTCATGAGATCATGTGCCCTTACCAACAAACAAAAGAGTGAATATAGACTAGTCCACACATTCAAATATGCTTTTGAATATAATTTAAGGACATCAGACAATTGAAAAAAATTCGCTCACTCTCATAAAGAATTCATATGCCTCCCGTAGTCGTACCATAAGCTTGCCCGTAGTGTATATCTCTACTAATTTAAGATAGCCTACTCTAGGATAAATTAGGACTTTAAGGCTGTAATGTAGGCTAAGGGACGAGTGTGATATATTTAGAAATAGTGACTAACCCTCCTAAGCACTTTAATGCACTACATTCACAATTCAAACACATATTCTTCTCAACCAATTCACTTGCCACAAACCATATACAACATAGCCTTTTTTTCCTTTCAATTAAGCACTTCTATACTCCCACTAGCACAATTTAATAAGAAGTGGAGGTGTGTGTTTTTCTACATACTTTAACTATCCATTTTTTTCTTTTTTTTTTCACACACTCCATACATTAAGATTCATCGGCTAGTGACTTTTGATTTCAACTTTAGTGCACCAATGTGCCTTTCCATGGTTCCACTCAAAAACTACTCCCCAATATCTCACCTTATTTCTTTTAGAAATTAAGTGCCTTAGGAGGTAAAGGTTCAACAATCTCAAATTAAGAACAAAATAGGGGTATGGTTTGTAATGTGGGTGCCAAAGAAAAGGTCTATAGGCTTAAAAGGGCTAGCAACGGAAAATATTATTTTTATGTGACAAGAACATCTATGATCAAGCAAGAAAATGCCTACGTCATCTCCTAGATTATCACAACTTACAATTGCGCATCGATTAACACACGGGGCATGTTCTAGACTACACAGGATAGCACATAAAATGACTATTCATCACACACACATTGCACATAACTCAATCACGACGGTTTTGTTCAACTCTCAAGTCAAGCAGCACACATAATTGTGAAAATTAAGCAATATCGCACTATGTGGCATACAAGTCAAACAACTGAGCTAAAGCGTCACAAAATAGGCTATTTACTTTACTTAGGCTTCACAATTCAAACCAAATACACGGGAAAACATAATGTATGTCATAGCCTAATGTGCCAGCACCAAACATGTCAATAAGTATCTCAAAGCCACTCAGTTTCTTCCTAACTACTCCTAAAAAAATTAAAGTACTCGGTTCGAGCTACACCGTTGGAAAAGAACTGGTTCCCAAAGGAAAACCAAGGGATACTACCTAGCTATCCTAAAAAAAAAAAAATCAAAAAATATCTTTTTGGTGTTTTTAGTCTGACTTTATCCCTCAAAAAAGTTGTCCAAAAGGTCCTTCGTCGGGAAAAGTTCGAGCTTTTTTAATTTTTTTTAATTTATTTTGAGAACCTAGACTATGTATACTACGAGTTCTAAAAGAAAAACTGATAAAAAAATTAGTAGTATACAATTACACTTCAAAAAGTAGTTTCCCCATCCCACACTTATATTATGCATAGTCCTCGATGCATGATCACAGAGAAAAATATTAAAACAAGGGTGAGAAATACTCCCTGAGATCCTCTCGGGCCTAGTTCGGACATGATCCTCAATCTTTAGAATCGGGACGACCCCACACTTAAGCTCAAACATGCTCCTCAACTTCAATTTTTGGGTACTCAGACTTCCCCTGCTCTGCAAAATAAAAATAACACAAAACTTGACACTAAAAAAATAATAAATAAATAAAATATATACAGGTTGGGTTGCCTCCCAAAAAGCGCCTTATTTATAGTCGTGGCACGACTCTGCTACTCTGCTCAGGCTGGGCGCTTTCTCTTCTTCTTTCTCCCATGAAATCTAGCCTTTTTTCACGCTCTCAGAAGGTCTCCTCTTTACACACTCAACTTGCAACACTCCTCCTCTAACTCAGTTGTCCCATATGGATCACTACAATTCACATAAGGACTCTGCTCTATCCCCTTAAATTCGACCACAGTAATCATGCACAAGTCCTCATAATGCTTAGGGAGCTTAAGTGCCTTGTACACATTAAAAGTGACTTCCTCATCGTCAACTCTCATCTTTAACTTCCCTACCCTCACATCAATAATTGCTCCACCACTAGCTAAGAATGGTCGTCCTAAAATAATGGGCACTTCCCCATCTACCTCGTAATCAAGAATAATAAAGTCAGCAGGAAGAATAAACTTTACCACTCGAACTAACACATCCTCAATAATTCCTTCTGGCATAACTAGTGACCTATCTGCTAACTGTAAAGTGATTGTAGTATGTCTAAGCATCCCCAACCCGAGTTTCTTGAACAAAGAGGATGACATCAAATTTATATTAGCTCCTAAATCACACATGGTTCTACCAACTTCTTGTTTTCCAAGAGATAACAGAATTGTGAAACTCCCAGGATCCTTCAACTTAGGAGGAAGTTTACTCTGAACTTTGGCACTACATTATTCAGTAAGTTCAACTGTTTCGAACTCTGTATGTCTTCGTTTGTTTGCCACAATATCTCTGAGATACCTTGCATATTTAGGCATTTCCTTCAATATTTCTACCATAGGAAAATTCACACGCACTTGGCTCAAAATATCTAAGAATTTCTTGTACTTAGCATCATATTTTTTGCTTCTGCAGTCTTTGTGGAAATGGAGGTGGTGGCCTTGTGACAATTACTGGCTCTGATCCCTTTTTCTCTTTCTCATTCTCCTCAACTGGCTTGGGAACTAATTCTCCTTCAGGACGAGCTGTATACTTCTTTTTCGTTGGAACTTCTTCTAATACTCTTCCATTTCTCAAGGTAACTGCATTGACTTGATCTTTAGTATTAGGATCGGGATCACTAGGAAGAGACCAAGCTGGTCTGGTATTTTGGGCACTGGCAAGTTGTCCCACTTGGCGCTCTAAATTTCTCATTACTGCGGCTTGGGCTTGCTGATCAGCCATCAATTTCTTCATCATTTCCTCAAGGTGTCTTGTTGGAATCGCTTGTTGTTCATCTTGGGGTGGTCTATATTGTTGTTGAGGTGATTGAGGTCGATATTGATTCTGAGTACCTTGGTTTCCACCCCAAGAGAAGTTTGGGTGGTTCCTCCAGTTTGGATTATTAGTGTCCCCATACTGATTTATCTGGCCTCGATTTGCATTACCCACAAAATATATTGACTCTGGAATTTCTGGGCATAGATTAATCATGTGACCTTCTCCACAGACTTCACAAAATATTTGAACTTGTTGCACTGGCTGGGCTTGTTGCTTGTTAATAACCAAGGTCATCTGATTGACTTGGTTGGTCAGTGTAGAAATCTGCGCTGATAATGTCGAGACGAAGTCTAATTCGAGAACCCCTGCAGATTTTTGTACCGTGTTTCTGACCATTTCTCCTTGCCAATCCCGATTGCTTTTGGAGAATTTGTTCAATAATGCATATATTTCGTCAAAGCTTTTCTTCAACACTTGACCTTCAGCTGCCGCATCTACTACAATTTTTGTTAGGGGATGGAGACCTTCTATGAAAATGTGAGCTAACAGTTCGTTCATCTGATTTTGATGAGGACAGTCTCTGAGTAGTCCCTTGAACCTCTCCCAAACTGAGTATAAAGACTCTCCCACTTACTGTTTGAAGACAACTATCTCACTTCTGATCTTTGCAGTTTTGCCTGAAGGGAAGAACCTTGCAAGAAATTTCCTTGCCAAATCATTCCATGATGTAATAAAGTTAGTTGGTTCTGACTTCAGCCATCGCTTTGCATCGCCCAACACAGAGAATGGAAAAAGTGTGAGCCTCACATAGTCTGGAGTGATCCCTTTAGTGATATTAATATCACTAATCTCCAAGAAGTTCAGGATATGCTATTGTGGTCCTCGTGTGGAAGACCCATAAACTGCCCATTCGCATGAAGTAGCTAGATCATGCTCTGTTTCAGCTCAAAGTGCCTAGTGATTCTGGGCCTCACGATGCTGTAAGTGACATTAGCAATGCTGGGCATCTCCACCTCCTGAACAACCATGTGTTGCTCCTCTGCCATGTTCACAGGAAATTGAACGAGTGCCTGAAGATTATTTGTATCCCTTGCTTCCCTCAACCTCCTATGAAATGTTCTCTTAGGTTCGGGGTCAAAGCCGTTGAGTCTGTCCTAGTTTCTGACCCTACGCATTCAATCAATGTTCCTGAGATTAGAGAAATAATTAAGTAACGTTAGACTAGACGAACTAAACAATTAAAGAAAATCTAGAAAGTAGTCAATATTCAAGTCCTCGGGAACAACACTAAAACTTATTGCTCCCAAATGCACACGCAAGTATACGTGGTCGTACAAGTAATAAAATGATAAGTCGAGTGTCGAACCCACATAGACTTGTATCAACTACCCACTAAATTTACTAAAATTGTTATTCAGTCAAGCCAAAATTAAGTTCAAGAATATGATTATACTAAACTATAATTCTAAGTAATAACTAAATTATGAAGTAACAAGCTTATTTTTTGTGTATTCAGTAGAGACAAATATTCTAGGGTTGTGATCGACTCACCATTCATATTGTATTCTAGTTAACTCTCCCTTTTATGAAATTCACCCATGGTTTCTAATTAATCGATAATTGCTCTCATAGCCTTCTCCCGAAGTACTACTCGCCTATTCAAAATAGATTAACGCCTATATTCCTATGAAATCAATCTATTAAGAACGCATTAAGATTACGATATTTAATTAAGCATGGTGAATAGGTATATTCTTATCCTAACCACAAATCCGCCCCCCTAAGAGTTAAGATCGCACGCTCTTCAATTCTTCTCTAATATATACACGGCTTTCCCATGCATAGCATAGATAGTAAATAGAACCTAACTGCTGGTCAGACAATTAAGAAATTAATCACAGAATTGAATAAACAACCATATATTAGTGAATTATAATCAAGGTTAAGCTAACGTTAAACTACAATATTCATGGCTAAATCACAATCCCGGAACAATGGGTTTTTAGCCACTCATGTTAATAGCAAACAATTTCATAAGTGTTGAACAATTGAAAATACTAAGAAATGGTGTAGAAAACAGAGATCTCTTCACTTCCGAATGTTTCTCGTGTGTATTCTCCCTCAAACGTGGCGTCTCTCCCTCACAATTAAGTTTAGTCTTGCTTTTATACGTGTTGGGTAGGTCTAGGGCCGAAATAACCGTGTCTCGGGCAAATTTGGACAAGATTCACGCCACCAGCGCCCTGCCCAGCGCTAGGCGCTCGCAATGGCATTGTGGCTTTTCACCTACTAGTTCTGGTGCCGCAGGAAGCTCAGGGTGCTGCCTGTGGCACTGCAATGTCCAATTTTCCTGTTTTAATTTCGTACATTTCGCCCCCGATTGCTCCTGGATCGTTCCTACACATAAAGACACCTCAAATTAATATAAATCAACATATTTTACATCCTAAATCCACGAAACAAAAGTAAAACATGAGGCAATATACATATAAATATATATACTTTAAGCCAAACATCAACTAGTATGAAAACCAAACACCTAATCATGAACTTGAAATTACAGCATAAATATGATGACTCAGGGTGACAATAGAATAACATCTATAACTGTTAAAGCCAAGGAAGTTTTATCAAGAGCTGACCATATCATTTAATAAATTTTAAGACTAGAACCTCTGTAATCGTATCTACACAAAACGGCCCCGCCGCCTCATTCCAATATGTGCGGGTGGGGTTGCAACAACAATACAAATTACAATCTCTACACAATTGTCATAACAATTTTCATATGTAACACGACTTGGAATTATAATATGTAGATACACACTCTGTAGTTGGAACACGTCCTTAATCAATACCACATTCTAATAAGAGCATTTGATCATGAATCAAACATATATTTTGTCACAAAGCTTATTCGGAATAATCGACTTATAATAAACACCTTGGGATTTACAAGATTTATGTGGGTTTCAATTCTTAAAGAAGAGTTTAGCCATCATACCCCGCTTTGAGCTTTTCTTTAATTCACTACATAGTTCTACGATCCTAGTAACTTTGATCTATTTAGAGATATAGAAAAATTGAACATAAATTAGGAAGGAGTTGATAATTCTAGCTCATTTAAGAATCTTATTAAACACTAGGTGGTGATTGTGATCTCAGGGTACTCCTATAGTTGATTCCCCTATTTCATTACCCAAATCTACCCAATTGAGCTCAACAATCATCCCACAACCCTAGATAGTACATGCATGCATAACGAACCACTTCCACACCGAAGAATTTTTTGGGTTGTTACCTCTTTCTAGTTAAATCTCGAAATTGAAGGTTAGGGAGTAGAATCTTACCTTTTGGTTGAAGACCTTGTGAGTCACCCTAGAGAAATCTTCAAGTTTTGAGCAAATATTGATGGAGAAAAGACTTAGAATTCCCCTCTTCTCACATTAGAACACCTTCCCTCTCTCTAAAATGTATATTTTTATTTTTAGAATGACCCCTAATAGTGTTTTATGAAAAGGGTGTTGGATTATAAAAACTCAAAATGAAGCTCCGAAATGGGATCTGCGGTCGCAAAATGCTTCTGCGGTCCGCGAAATGGCCCTCCAGAATTGGGCTGGCCTGCCCCACTCTGCGACTGTTATGCGGTCCGCAGACCTGTTCTGCAATAGCAAAATGTGCCACAGAATCTACCTTGAAAAATTTTAAAGTTGGATATGTGATCAAAGTGCGCCCGCGATATCATTTTATGGTGGCATAATGGGCCACGAAAATGACATCTAAAAATAGCCCAAATAACTGCCTCACTCTGCGGCAATTCTGCGGCCCGCAGAGTGATTATGCGGCCACAGAAATGCCCTATTTTGCCAAACATTTTCCTTTAACTCCCCAACGCACTGCTCAACACAAAAATTCCATATCGTGGCGAGCTTGCGAGCCTCGAAGAATCTCTACTATCATTAACACCTATGCCTACCTTGATATACGAAACCTCAGTTTTTAGGAAAATTTTTACGAGGCCTTACATCCTCCCCCACTTAAGATCATTTTTCCTCGAATGAGGGTCTAAATCCGTCTTAAGAACTCATCATGACCCAGCTGTTCTTCACACACTAGCAGTCCCAAATTTTTCTAACTCTCCAACTTTCCAAAAATCTCAGCACTGTTTCCCTTGTAACTGGGCCTATCCACCTGTCAGAGAATCCTAGAAACCAATCCTAACAACATGTACATAAACCAACGATGCAATACAATAAGAAAAAACACCAACCGTGGCCTCATAAGCAATATATTACTAGAAAGGAAACACCTTGAGAATAAACTGTACAAGTAATGCATAGTTCATATGAAGTAATTTCATAGAAACTATTACCTAGTTATTCAAACAAATGAGGGTACTTCTTTTTCTTTTCTTCCTCGTCCTCTCAGATGGCCTCTTCAACCTTCTGGTTTTGCCATAAAACTTTCACGGAGGCAATTTATTTATTTCATAGCTTTCGGACCTGCCTATCAAGGATGGCGACTGGAATTTCTTCATAGGTCAGCTCTTCATTAACCTCAACAGTCTCAACATGCACAATAGCCGACGGATCTCCAACTACCTTCTTCAACATAGACATATGGAATACCGGGTGCACTAATGACATCTCTGGTGGTAGCTCAAGCTTGTACACCACCTGACCAATCCTATGAATGATTCTATACTGCCCGACATACCTCAGACTCAATTTCCCTTTCTTTCCGAACTGCATTATACCCTTCATGGGGGAAATATTCAAGAATACCAAATCATCTTCTTTGAACTCCATATCTCTACGACAAACATCCGAATAGGAATATTTAGAACTCTGAGCATTTTTTAACCGATCCTTAATGACCTTAACCTTCTCCACAGCCTGATGTACGAGGTCTGGTCCTATCAACTCAGATTCCCCAATCTCGAACCACCCAATGAGAGATCTACATCTCCTACAATATAACGCCTCAAATGGTGCCATCTGAATACTAGCGTGATAGTTGTTGTTGTAAGCAAATTCTATGAGTGGAAAATGATCATCGTAGATACCCTTGAAGTCAAGAACAGAAGCACGCAACATATCTTCAAGCGTCTGAATAGTCCGCTCTGCCTGCCCATCGGTTTGTGGATGAAAGAATGTACTAAGATTCACCTGAGTACCCAAACCTTGCTGAAATTTCTTCCAAAAATTGGTCGTGCATTGTGCCCCTCGATCCGAAATGATAGAAACTAGACCTGACTATTTCCTTGATATACAACTGGGCATAATGTTCCTTTGTGTCGATTGATTTAACTGGAAAGAAGTGTGCTGATTTTGTGAGTTGATCCACAATCACCCAAATTGAGTCAAACTTGCGCGGAGTTAGTGCCTGTCCCACCACAAAGTCCATATTTATCATTTCCCACTTCCACATTGGAATTTCTATGTTCTGTGCCAACCCACCACGCCATTGGTGTTCGGCCTTTACTTGCTGACAACTCGGACATCTTGCCACACATTTTGTCACATTCCTCTTCATGTCATTCCACCAATAGACTTCTTTGAGATCATGATACATATTTGTAGAGCCCGGATGCACGGAATACCTGGAAGTGTGAGCCTCGGTCATGATTCTTACCCGGAGAACATCTACATTTGGAACCCATAGCCTCCCTTGGTACCTTAGTGCACCATCATCCATGCCAAGAGAAAAAGCTATAGAATACCCTATTCTGCCAAACATTTTCCTTCAACTCCCCATCTCACTGTTCAACCCAAAAAATAAAGAATCTCTACTATCATTAACACCTACGCCTACCTCAGCACCACGAAACCCCTATTTTAGGAAATTTTTTACGGGGGCTTACATGACATCAGATGTGTCTTGATGCAGGAGAGTTGGGTGATTGGTTTTCATGTTAGCTGAAGCCTCATGAGAAGAACTACGTCGTGCATGATTTATAGTAGGAAACCATTGTTCAGGCATTGAAGATTTGGAGGTACTATCTCTATGGCGTGTTGTGTGAGGTACTCACATTTTATCGGAGTCTACAACACTTGTTTGAGGAAAATTATCTAACCTTGAGGTAGCAGAGGTGGTTGGCGCAGTTAAAAGACTATGATATCACCATTTCGTACCATCCCGGGAAGGCCAATGTGGTGGTCAATGCCTTGATAAAAAAGGCTAAGAGTATGGGTAGCCTTGTATATATTCCACTTAGTGAGAGACCGTTAGTGAGAAATATCTAAACTTCAGGCTTTGGCCAATCAGTTCGTGAGGTTATATGTTTTGGAGCCTAGTAGGGTCATTGCTTGTGTGGTTTCTCAGTCTTCTTTGTATGAGTGCATCATAACACATTAGTATGACGACCCCCATTTGGTTGTCCTTAAGTACACAGTGCATCACGATTATTCCAAGAAGGTTTCTATTGGAGATGATGGGGTGTCGCAGATGCATGGTCAGATTTGTGTGCCCAATGTGGATGGGTTGCGTGAGTTAATTCTTGAGGAGGCCCATAGTTTGCGGTATTCCATTCATCCGGGTGCCACCAAGATGTATCAGGATTTGAAGAAACTCTATTGGTTGAGAAGAAAGAAAGATATAGTGGAGTATGTGGCTTGGTATTTGAACTGTCAGTAGGTGAAGTACAAGCACCTGAGGCCAGGTGGTTTGCTTGAGAGACTTGAGATTTCCGAGTGGAAGTGGGAGCATATTACCATGGATTTCATTGTTAGGCTCCCATGGACTTTCGACGCAGTGTGGGATATTGTAAATAAACTAACCAAGTCTGCACATTTCATTCCGGTCGTGACTACCTATTCATCATAGCAGTTGGCTTAGATCTATATCCGTGAGATTTTTTATCTTCACGGTGTGTGGATGTCTATTATTTTTTATCGAGGCACGCAATTCACATAGTAGTTTTGGAGACCAGTGCAACGAGATTTAGGTACGTGGGTTGAAGTGAGTACATAATTTCGCCCCCAGATGGATGGACGGGCAGTCCGAACGCACCATTTGAATCTTGGAGGACATGCTACACTCCTATGTTATGGATTTTGGGGGTTCAAGGGATCAGTTCTTACTGCTTGTAGAGTTTTCTGTTGCTCCCAAGTACACACGCAAGTATACGCAGTCGTACAAGTAACAAAAATGATAAGTTGAGTGTCGAACCCAGAGAGACTTGTATCAACTACCACTGAATTCACCAAGATTGTTATTTTGTCGAGTCAATTAGTGTTCAAAAGTGTGATTATACTCAGCTATAATTCTAACTAGTAACTAAGTTATCAAGCAGCAACTTAGTTGTTGTGTATTCAATTGAGACAAATATTCTAGGGTTGTGATCGATTTACCAATCCTATTATGCTCTCATTAACTCTCCTTTTCATACAATTCACTAATGGTTGCTAATTAATCGAACAATTTCTCTCATAGACTGCTCCCAAAGTACTACTCGCCTATTCAAAATAGATTAACGCCTAAATTTTGATGAAATCAATCTATTAAGAATGCATTAAAATCACGATATTTAATTAATCACGATGACTAGGTATATTCCTATCCTAACCACAAATCCGCCCTCTTAGAGTTAAGATCATGCTCTCTCCAATTCTTCTCTAATCTAAACATTGCTTTCCCAAGCATAGAATATATAGTAAATAGAACCTAACTGTTGGACAAACAATTAAGCAATGAATCATAGAATTGAAGAAACCACCATATATTGGTGAATTGTAATTAAAGTTAAGTCAATGTCAAATAACAATATTCATGTCTAAATCAAAACCCCGTAATTATGGGTTTTAGCCACTCATGATAACATCAAAACTAATTCACAAGTGTTGAATAAATGAAAATACTAAGAAAAGATGAAGAAAACTAAGATCTCCTCGCTCCAGGATGTTCCTCGTGTATATTTTTCCTTCAAACTGGCGGCTTTCCTCTCAAAATAGTCTTAGTATGGCTCTTATACGTGTTGGGTAGGTCTTGGGCCGAAATAACCTTGTCCCCGACAAAGTTGGAGAAACTCCCGTCACCGACGCCCAGGGCAGTGTGGGTCGCTGCCCATGGCGCTGGAATTCAACATTTTCCATTGTTTCTGTTTTGGCTCTAATCTTGCACCTTTTGCCCCCTATTGCCTCCGGATGATTTCTATATATAAAAATACCACGAATTAACATAAATCAATACATTTTACATCCAAAATCTATGTTACATTAGTAAAACATGAGGCGATATACATATAACTATATATACTTTAAGATAAATATCATTTTCCTACAACAACAGCTACCAATCGAGTATTCAGATGGCTCCTTATAAGGCCTTATATGGGAGGCGGTGTCGTTCTCCAGTTGGTTGGTTTGAGCCGGGAGAGGCTACGTTGGTGGGCACTAATTTGATTCGGAATGCCTTGGAGAAAGTCAAGTTGATTTGGGATAGGTTTCGTACCGCCCAGTCTAGGCAGAATAGTTTCGTTGATCGAAAAGTTTGTAATGTTGCATATATGGTGGGTGAAAAGTTTTTTCTATGAGTTTCTCCCATGAAGGGTGTGATGAGATTCGGGAAGAAGGTCAAGTTGATTCCTCGGTATATTGGCCCCTTGATGTGCTTGAGAGAGTTGGGGAGGTGGCCTACAAACTTTTATTGCCACCTATACTATCAGGTTTTCACCTAGTGTTTCATGTTTCTATGATTCAGAGTATTATGGTGATCTGTCATACATTTTGGGCTTCAGCACGGTTCAGTTAGATGGAGATTTGACTTATGATATGGAGCCGGTGGCGATTTTGTATTAGCGCATTCTGAAGTTGAGGTCAAAGAATATAGCATCAGTGAAGGTCCAACGGAGTGGTCAGCCAGTCTAGGAGGCTACTTGGGAGACCGAGCGGGAGATGCCAAGCAGTCATCAACACCTATTTGAGACTCCAGGTATGGTTCTAGACCCATTCGAGGACGGACATTTATTTAAGAGGAGGAGAATGTAAAGACCCGAACAATTATTTTGTGTATTGTGGCCCCGTTCCCATATTTATCGCTTCTTCTATGTTAGATTGTGGTTACGTGACTTGCGGGGGTGGTTGGATTGGTTTCGGAGAGGTTTCAGAGTGAATTGGGACACCTAGTCCCAAGGTTGAAAGGTTAAGTTGAAAGAGTTGATCCGAGTTTGAATTTTGTTTAGACGACTCCGGAATGGAGTTTTGATGGTTCCAATAGCTTCAGTTTTGGACTTAGGCATACACCCAGATATTGATCTGGAGGTCCATAGGTTAGTTTGAGGAATTTTAATGAAATTTGGAAAGTTGAAGGTTTGGAAGGTTGAGAGGTTCGGGCGAGAATTGACTTTGTTAATACCGGGTTCAGATTTTAATTCTGGGAGTTGAAATAGGTCCAGTGTGTCGTTTGGGACTAGTCTGAAAAATTTTAGGTCATTTAGGGTTGATTTGTTATGGTTCGACATTGATTTTAGAAGTTGGAAGTTCATTAGTTTTATTAGGCTTAAATTGATGTGCAATTCATGATTTTAGTATTGCTTGATGTGATTTTAAGGTTTGAGTAAGTTTGTATCGTATTTTAGGATTGATTGATGTGTTTGAAGGGGTCCCAGGGGACCTGGGGGTATTTCGGATGGTCGACGGACCATGTTTTGTACTTGAGGAACTTCTGAAATCTGGTGTACGGTTTTCTCCTTCGCGATCGTGTGGGGAAGGACAAGATCGTGTAGAGTGTTATGGGAGAAAGGTGAAATGTGCTTCGCGTTCGCGAATTGGTGACGCATTCACGAATCTTTAGATGGTTGTAGTGTTCGCAATCACGAATGCGTGTTCGCATTCGCGTAATAGAGAAGGTTCAGCTTAGGTGTCAGGTGTAAGCCTACACGATCACGATGTCTGTTCCGCGTTCGCGTAGTTTTGGAGTGTGTGTTCCTCGCGTTTTCATAAGGAATTTTGGTGGAACTAGAAGTTGTTCTTCGCAATCGCGAGGGTTTGTTCGCGATCGCGAAAGGCAAATGACTGGGCAGACTGTTAAAAACCCATTTCGAGGGTTAGTGTTATTATATCACATTTTGAGTTGTAGAGCTGGAGTTTGGGCAGTTTTTGATAGGATTTTTATGATTTGGATTGGAGTAAGTGTTTTTGACTCATATTTGATTCAATCTTAGTTTTTATTATTTATTTGGTGAATTAAAGTGAAGAAATGGGGAATTTTAGTAAAAACTTCCTAAAGTGAAAATGGAGGATTTGAAGATCGAATCGAGGTCAGAATTGGATGAAATGTGATGGTTGAACTCGTAATTGAATAGACTTCTATCTATTCTTTAGTAATGAATATTATAGAACATTTCTCAGGAAGATGGTCTGATAATAGTGAGACTATTAGAACAATGCTTCAAAATATAAGGTGTAAAACCTTAACATCTTTTAGATGGTACAAAGATGTTTTCTTATCCAGGGTGATGGAATTACCTGAAAGTAATAGTACTCATTGAAAGTCCAAATTTATTGATGGACTCCCGCCTCTGTTTGCTGAAAGAGTTAGAAAGACTTTAAGATGCACGTCAATGAGTATTGATTATAACAATTACTCATATGGTAAACTATTCAGTGTATGCACTCAGAAAGGTTTAGCTTTATGCAATGCGATCAAGCTAAATCAGCAAATAAAAAAGCATCATCTCAATGAGAGACAACAATTAGGGGAATTTTGCGAACAATTTTCTATTGATATCCCTTTTAATAAAAAGAAGTCGCATAAGAAAAAATATTTTTATAAAAAGAAAAAGGGGTCTCCTGAAAAACGTTTTGCAAGAACCCAAAGGAGAAAAACTTTTCATAAAGCCCGAAAAGATTTAAAAGATTTTATAAAATCAAAAAATCCACAGGCCTTTTATAAATGTGGAAGAGTAGGCCAGTTTGCTAAATATTGTAGAATCAAGGATAAAATAAAAGAACTTGATTTAGATGACCATATCAAAGATTCTATATGTAAGATTCTTTTAAGTTCTTCCTTAGAGATATCTGATAGTGATGAACCATCAACTAGTGAAGACTTACGAGTCCTCCAAGAAGAGAAATATATTTCATCTTCTAAAGATGAGCAAGAACCCTATAATAAGGGACAATGCTCAAAACAATGTTGTGATTCAGGGAATGATCTTTATGATATCTATTCCCAATTCAAAGACTTGAATATCAATGTATTAACAAATGATAGTATGTTAGAACTTTTAAGGGCTATTAAAGACCCTGAATTAAGGTCCCAAATAATTGATAAACTTCGTACAAGTTCTGAAGTAGGAACAGAGATAGAAGAAATTTCATCTCAAAAAGGACCTTACTGTATGTCTGAAATTAGAAGGCTTATTAAGAACAAGTCTCAGCCTGATAGGATAACGACTGTTCAAGATTTAAGTATTGAGATTAATAATCTCAAGAAAGAGATCTCATGAGTTAAAGGCTTCTAATGTAGCCTTAGATGAAAGAATTTTTAAATTAGAAAATTCTGACATTGAGAATAGTAAAGACTTCAATACTAATATTACTGAAGATAATACTGGTGCTAGTACATCTGAAGGCATTAATAATTTTTGTATGCCGATTGGTAAAAGGAATAATTTTATGAAAAAATGGGACGCCTAAAATAACGTCCTGAGCTATGTCTTTTACTAAAATAAAGTTTTTCGCTATACATACATCATTTTGGCATATATAAGCCTTAGGTAATTTATATGAAATACCCATTTGCCCACCTCTAGCCTTTTTTAAACGGTGAGTAGTTTTATAAAAATACTTAGAAGGTATTACTCCTTCTTTTATACAATTTAAATCTGCTCCACTATCAAACAAAGCAGTAAATTTTCTTTTAAAATTATAACCAATTAAAAGAGTTATTTTTATTAAAAACTTCTGGGTAGTAATATACTGGAGTTTTTGTAAAAATTCATTTTCAGCATAATCAATTGCTCCTAGTAATTTACTAGCAGTAACGGTTTTCATGGCTATCCTCTGATATTACTGAGGAGTATGTTGGCACATTTGATGATGTACCTTCTTCATTTTTGGATTTTATAAAATCCATGAACTCCTTATATAAAGGATGATCTGTATTACCTCCCGTGATGTTAGCAGCTATTAGTTGTTGATTTCCCATTTGGGCGAGAATATTATTCCCTCTTTCATAGGTCTGTATTTTTCCTTTCCTCGACTCCGAGGAGGTCTGTATGTAGGCCTCATAATCTGAAATAATTCAACAAAGAACTATGAGTTTAAAAATTCTCTAGTAAGAAAATCAGGGAAAGTATTTTCTGACCCTTTTTTTAAATATAATTTCAAAATCAAAAGGGGCTCATAAAACTTGCCACCTTGCAAACATTTGTTCTGAAACATCATGTTTGAAATCTTTATTAAAGATAAAATTTGCAGCTTGGCAATCAGTTTTTATTAAAAACTTTTGATTGTATAAATCAGTTTGAAATTTCATAACACATTTTACTATAGCAAAGGTTTCCTTAGCCACAGTAGCATAGTTTTTCTGGGAATCATTCCATTTTCCCGAGTAGAACTGTACAAGGTATTCCTGTTTATCACTTGGGGAACACTGTTTGAGTATTCCACCGTACCCAATATCAGAGGCATCCATTTCAACAACCTTTGCCCAAGTTGGGTTTGCAAGAGTTAAACAAGGAAGATTATGAACCTTTTGTTTAATTATTTTGACTGAATCTGTATGATTATCAATCCATGCTCCTGGATTCTTCTTTAGCCTATCATAAAGAAGAGCAGTATCTTTTGCTAAATCTTTTATAAAAGAAGAGATATAATTTAAGCTTCCTAAAAATCTTTGAAGCTGAGTTTTATCAGTAATGACATCAGGAAATTTAGAAGCAAATTCAATGCTCCTATTGATGGGAACAATTCTACCATTTTCTATGTTATGACCAAGAAATCTTGTATTATTTTGAAAAATAAACATTTTTGGTTTGGATATGACAAAAACCATTTTGGATAATAATCTTTTTGAAAATATCCAAATGTTTGAAATGATTTTCAATAGTTTTTGAAAATACTAAGATATCATCTATGTAGACAATTATGAAGTCAGTCTATGGTATGACAATATCATTCATAATTTTCTGAAATTCAGAAGGGGCATTTTTCAGATCAAAAGGCATAACATTCCATTCATATTTGCCCATTGGAACATTAAAAGTTGTTTTATATCTATCATTTTCAGATATCTGGATTTGCCAATATCTTGATTTTAAATCAAATTTAAAAAATATAATGGCACTGTGAAGTCTATCTAATAAATCTTTTTTATTAGGAATTGGATATCTAATCCATTTTAAAACCTTATTAAGGGATTTATAATTAATAACTAATCTAGGAACTCCTCATTCCTGTTCAGCATGTTTATTAACATAAAAAGCAGTACAAGACCATTTAGACTTAGAAGGTCTTATTAAACCCTTTTGTTGTAAAGTATCAATTTCCTTTTTGCATAACTCTAGGTATTCGTAGTTCATTTGGCAAGGACGAGCCTTGGTTTATAATAAATTCTGGAGCAAGTTACTCCAAGCAGATCAACATGGAAAAATCCATGGTGCTGACTTGATCTAGCAAATTCAGACAAAAATTGACATATATGTCAAACAAGAGGTAAATGTTGCAGTAGCAGAATCAAGTCCATTTCAACAAGTTACCAAGAAGCTCCAAATGAAGAAAGGAGCAATTTCCAAAAAAGAAATTCTTGCTTGATACTTCGAAGAGATAAATAAGGACTTAGCAAGAAATTTTGGAGCACAAATCAGTGATGATATATCAATGGCCTCCATCAGCAATACTTATGATGAAGAAACCTCCATAGCAGGTGAAGCACAACCACAATGCAGTGCAGAAGCTAATCTTGAAGAAATTGAAGAATTCCTAAAGAAGATGAAGGAAGGTGTAGAAGAATCTTCTGCA